>JAQFXW010004066.1:0-11371 GCA_034693945.1 Dendrobaena attemsi
CTCAGCAAGTAAAGCATAATCAAGCTTAAGGAGTTGTTGGCGGGTGCCAAACCAGATCAGCTGCGTTTTAGAGGAATCAAGTGAGAGTCGATTTGAGGGCATCCAACTGTTCAGATCTTTAGAAAGACACTCAATAGATTTACACAGAGCGAGTTGATGGACAGCAGGACCGTGAACAAAGGCCTGAACATCATCTGCATACAGGTGACCAGAAGCCAAGTGTTTTTTGTTTTGCAAAGAGAAGAGGAATATCAGCAGTAAAGAGTATGTAAAGGAGTGAACCAAGCACAGAACCTTGAGGCACTCCAAATTTAACAGGTACCCACAAAGTGCGAGAGTCGCCCATAATAAACATTTGCGATCAGTCAGTGAGGTATATTCATACTGTGATGACTCCTCTTTGTATTTACCGGGTTCAAACTCCTCGCTTGTGGAATGTAGACGACCGTCATTTTAGCAGGATACCAGCAAATTTAAAAAGATGTGCACCTACTAACTTTTATCCTTGCCTCTCTGAAACTGTCATCGAATTGCAGGCCTTGCACAGCTTATCTGAAACTCTGTCTATTTAGATATGCAAGACATCCATAGGCAGAGTGCAATGCATGTATCGGTACTTCAATGTCGAAATAAAACCCTAGATCTTCTAACTGAAAACAGTAGGGGGGTGACCGGAATCCGGTAGGGATCCGGATCCGGGCCGGATTTGGTGGTATCCGGCAGTATCCAGATATGCCAAATACTTGTAGAAAAAATTTACCAAATCCAAATATCAATAAATTAATAATATTGATAAAAACATACCTCCAGAAATCAATTATGCTCTTCTTCAAGGACTTCCATCTTAATCTATTAGTCTAAATATTAAATGAAAGTAAACCAACCCCCATTCCAGTTCAGCATATTTGCTATGCATTAGGCTATAGGGTCTCATGCATGGTGTTTGGCAGAGTTACGTGTCATAATCAATAGTATTTTTTTATATGATAAACATTAAAGTAGGCATACAATGATTTAGTAGAACTAGGCCACTTAGCCCTTACACTTATTGTAACCCAATTACTTAGTAAGTAATTAAGTCACAATAAGTAATACTTAAACACAGACCCCCACGGTAGAGCGGTAGACTCACATGACGCTTAGGCATGTTGCAAGCGAGGATATCCGGATTCGGATCCGGCAGATATTTGGGCCAACTATCCAAGGTGTGGTATCCGGTGGAAAAATCATATCCGGTCACCCCTATTTTTAGTGAACTTTATCTGGCTGATATAGTGTGAGTGTGGGCATCTGCTGAAAGTGCAGTTTTCTGTTCTGTCATTTGGTGTGTTGTAGACTGAATCCGAGTCGAGGTCCTTGGCGTGTTAACCTCAATCAAAATATTTACCAGCCATTCCTTGAGTACTGCGGCCATCGAATTACGCGCTGGAATGTCTGGCAGGCCTGCAACAGCCGGGCGTCCATATCACAGGACGAACAGAACTTATCCAATCATATAATCATTGAGGACATTCGCGTACATAGGTCTGTTGCAGATAAACCAGTATTTAGTTTTCAAAGGACATATATTTTCTTATTGCCACAAGGGATGTGATTTTGCGTTGTGCTTTTGTGTGACTACCAATAAGTCTATTACAAGTTAGGTACTTGCTTTGTTAGGTTTTCTCATTTTTGTTGCTTATTAAATTAACTTTCTTGAGAAAATGCGGATTTCTGGATCTGGATATAGTTGTTAATATGATGTGTTACGTTGCAGTGTATTACATGTGCTTTAAACGGGTGCTGTAATGTACTAGCTTATGATCCATCAGCAATTTTATACAAAGGAAGTTTTTGTGGAGATAACAAGCTGATCAGTAGTTTTAGAATTGCACATAGCAACCTGTGAGAAATGTTAAGAAATTGATGTGGCTGTTTGGAGCATGGTTGGCCAAATTTGCTTGATTTTTCTTTCTTTTTCAGGAAAGATATTGCCAACATGCTGGGATTCAGCAATTTTGCTGAAATGTCTATGAAGACAAAAATGGCTGGGAGCATTGAGAATGTGATGAGCATGATTGACAGGTAATTATTATGTCTTCTGTATTTGCATAAACTAGAAATTACTGTTGGGAAGATTTATATAATGATGATAATAATAAAGTATCCTTTAATGACCACTGGCTAACCGGTTTACATGTACAAGTTATACGAAATACGGCCTGCTTGTATGACGCGCAGGTTGACTTCACAGCAGGTTCGATTTATCTAGTGGCCTAAGTGCTGGAACACTCCTGTTATGGCCAAACCAGGAGTGGGGGTGGGCGATCATATTTTCCAACTGACACGAGACAAACCACAAAGCAGAAATGCGCCTTTGGCAGCTAACAGAAACTTAAAATAAATTACTACCCTAGTGGGGCTCGAACCCATAACGCCGGATCGACTACTCAGCTTATCGACCAACCACTCTCTAACAGGCCCACCGTATGCATATGCATGTAAGAACGTACATTTTCATTAACGCTGCTAAATTATATTTGTAGCTTAATCGTGATTGCAAATTTATAAATTATAGTGCCATATATAGAGAAAATCAGCTGAGTAACATTGTAAAAGATGAGTGAACAGAATGATCGTCCAGATATTACTATTCATATGCTGTATGGATGGCAAAACAAAAGTTCACATCAATTCAGTTTGTTGTTGCAGTTGTGGTTGGTTGTTATTGCAGTGGTTGGTACTTGTGAGTGAGTGGGTAACCCAAGATGAATAGTATTGTGTTATTGACAGGAACTTTTCATATGCAGTAACAATGCCCTTCAAAGCATGAATCAAAGCCACTGCATAAAATTGGAAAGTGACATAAAGATGACATATTCAATCTTTTTATAAGACTCTTTACCTGCATTTTGCATTTTTAGGAGTGCACTGATGAAGTTAAAACTTGGCACTAAGACATGTTGTAGCAATCCATGGATTTTTTTTGTAAAATATAGATGCCTTGTGTATCTGAAGAACTAGGTATACTGTATGCACTTGGATTAATTTTAGATAACCTTCATCTTTTATGCTGTTGCAATCAGATTGATCCTTTAGTGACAAGAGGTATTCATTTCCATGCATTTAGTGCACACTTGTTAATGATATCATAATGATGCACCTCTAAATTTGAAATGAATGAACTGCCTTTTCAGAAACATTGCACGCTTATTGTTATGATATCAGGGTGTCATATGTCACAGTCGCTTCACACCTGTCAATGTTAAATGGAATAAATGGTAAAATGACCAAATGAAGTTTTCAGATAGAAATTTCTGAATGTTTCTACTTAGCCTGAAGATAAAGTTCCAGTCGCTGTGTGAAGAGGAGTTGACTGGTCTTCAGGAGTTCGCTCGGTCGGAAGGTTTCACAGATAAGCTTCAGATGTGGGATGTGAATTATTGGCGCCGACGTCAACGCGACCATCTCTTCAAGTATGTTGACCATCAAAAACATGATTTTGTTACTTTTCCACAAATCGACACTAAGGTTATCTGGTTTGCAGATGAACTTTTCCGATGAGATCAGATTAGTTTGATGCTTGTGATGGGTCAGTAAGAAGAATTGTGATCCTATTCAATTTTAGTGTTTAATAGTAGTGATTACTGGGTTAATATTTGTGTGTTGTAACTGATATTTTAATAGAGTTGACCAGGCAGACGTCGCAGAATATTTTTCCTACCCAACTGTCATTTCACGTCTGTTCTCACTCTGCAAGACTCTGTTTGGAATAACGATAACGGTGAGTTTTGTGGCTTTACTTGGATTCTGGGTAAAATAGAATTGATCAGTTTGCCTATCTATCCAGGTATCATTCATTTTTATTTGTTTATGAGCAGATTGTTTATTTTTAAACTGAGGTGATTTTTATTAAAAGACGCTATAGTGACGTACTTGGACTAGCGATAGACTTGTCGATGTCAATGGGATTGTTTTGAAAGTTCTTTCTAAAAACATGTTTGTACTGTTAAGAGTTGTGAAGAATGCTTAATTAAGCAGTTCTGTACCTGCAGCGGTCAGTTGTGGGATGGGCACCATTGTAGTTTTGAGGTGTTTCTCATAGCTCTGTGTGTAGACCAGAGTGTTGTTAGGCAACTGGTTTAATAAAGAATATACTTACTTACTTATATTCTTACTTGTTTATCCTGTTAATGAATTTTTAGGAGTGTACTAATGAAGTTGAAACTTGGCACAAGGACGTCAATTTCTACCAAATTTCCGATACGCAAAGTAATGTATTTGTCTTTAGTAAACTGAATGCTATTGGTTGCTGTACAGCAGTTGTTAAAACTTTTCAACTGTAACATTCATTAGCATTTCATCAGACTTATCGATTGATGGTTGACAAATTATAGTGATCTGTGCTCAGTGAAAATTTCTTGTTTTTACTGTGTTGTGTTAATACACAATTTTGTTTCACAGCATAGTAATACGTAGCCTTAATTCATAGTTATTGCTTATTGTTAAGACATCATGATTATCTTACTGAACATTACTGAACATTACTGCACTTAGGTGACCCTAACTAGCAGGGCCTTGGTCCCTTCTGTCACCAATATTGTGCTTTGTACGTAATTTGTTTGGCAAATAATGATATTGTTCAAAACTTGTTTGAACAATAAACAGAGTTGATTTAGTTATTGACTGATTGAAATCACAATAATAATATTAATATGATTCCTTCTCCAGTAGCATGGTGATGTTGAATATGTCTTGCAGTTTTATTTGGAAAATGTGGTTCACTGAAACTTGGTGCATTCATTAGGGACAAAGCTGTAGATATTTTAAAAATAAATCCAGCTTGAAATGTTTGTATGAAACTGATCAGATCTCGCAGATAGTTTTACATAAATAGTTTCATTGTCCAATATTAGATTTCGTTATCGTTAGCAACTGACTTCCAGAGTTCTGTTTTCGGTACTTCAGGTGGGAAACACATTGCTTCATTCTACATTGATCCTTACCTCCGACCTTCACAGAAACTTAGTGGTACTTGGATGGAGGCTGGACGAGGTCAGTCAAATCTTAACGGTTCATCAGCTGTTTCACTGCGTTTCAGGCCAATTATCTAGTGTGTTGTCTTTTTATTATATTAATTAACTTTTGTGTTGTATTTTTGTTAATTTTATTATGTGGCCTTTGATGAAACAATCTAGTGTTTGGAAAAGACCACATATTGCTGTCTATGACCATGTTTTATATGCAACAGTCTTTCATTACACAGTTCACAAATCAAAATGAAAAATATTTAATACACTCAATTCAATTAATCAATCAAAATTGTATAGTGCCTCGTACATGGTCAATTGTGTCAAACATTGCACTAACGTCGAAGTGGACCAGTATGGGAGCAGTCAGATGGCAAGTGGAGCAGGAGCAGTCAGATGGCAAGTGGAGCAGGAGCAGTCAGATGGCAAGTGGAGCAGGAGCATTTTTGTGGAGTGGCCCCTACAAAACCATGACTGATATTTTGGAAGCAAGTTAATTATGAGAATATATTCAAATTGTAAAATTGCAGACAGCATTATTGTATTGTATCTATAGATTTCTAAAGCACCTCTTTCAGTACTTAATCAGAAGCGCCTCCAGTGCATTGGACCTCATGAGAAAAGATAAGTTTTTAGACAGTGGGCAGAAGCTGTAGTGCTGCCAGTCAAGATTGCGAAACTTTCTGAAGCTTAAGACGTTTGGTTTTATTCAAACTCTGTTGATAATTTTCAGAATACAGTAAGTTGCTAGGTACAATACCCATCAGCTACTTGAATTTAAATCTTGATTGTCCACTGGGATCTCAGCCATCACTCATGAGCCTCGATCAATTGCAATCACTCTTCTATGAGGTATGGGACAATAATTATTTTGGCTTTTTATTGAAAGTTAAATCCTCTTTAATGGACATAAATTGTAATTTGTTAGAATACGTGCTGAAGTGTAGGCCTGTGACTGTGTAAAAGTGTGTATGCATGATTATTGGGATATAAAGTGATCATAATTGTTTGCGAATGGACCACAAGTTAAGAAGAATGCAATGAAATACAGTACATCACTATGGCTGTCTGAAAGTGGAGACAACACTCGCATTGTAGCTTACTTAAAATGCCCGGACCATATGCTTGTGATTTATAAATAATACAAGATAATGCATTTTGCCTAAATTAATATCTGCTGTTGCCAGACATTATTTGAACTGTCCGGCACAGAGTACACAGCTGAACATTATGAACTTAACTGATACAACTCTAAGCACTAAAAATGTCAGTCAGTTGATATCTTACGTGTGTCCTGGATATTTGGAAATAGAACTCTCACTAGGGAATTAATTGTTATAAAAACAGTGTTTAGTATTTTCTAAGAATCGTTTATGTGCACTGCTTTGCTTTTAGTTTGGTCATGGACTCCAGCAAATGCTGACGAATGTTCCATACAGTGAGATTGCAGGACAGAGAAATGTGGAGTGGGATTCTCTTCAGATCTGTGCTATGTTCATGTCTATGCTATTACATAATCGACACATCTTAAAATCGTTCAGTAGCCATCACGTGACGCAAGAACAACTGCCAGACGATGTTGTCAATAGCCTACTGAAGAGTGAGTTAACTTAGTTCGGTTCAAACATTTGCTGGGTTTGAATTGGTTTTGCCTGAAAAATAATTTAATGTAATATAATTGTAATTTTTACAGTTTCTGATACAAAACTAGACTATCTATTACAAAATGATTATGGAAATGAAACTCCTGATCCTAAATAATGTTGTTATTTAATATGTATGATATTCACTTATTAAACCATTAGGATTTAGATCATTTAGTTTAAACGATACAATGAAGATACGAGTTAATTTACCAAGTTTGGCGTCAATAAATCAAGTGGTCTGAGGTCTGCACTAATGTTTGTAGGACATCGCCACATGAGTGCATACGATACGATGAGACAGCTGTACTTCAGTGCATTCGATATGGAATTGTACATCAGGTCAGGGAGTGTTGTGTTTTAGTGTATTTTAACCTACTCTAGGCATGTTACTTGTTAAATCTGCCAATATTTGAATGTCACATTGACATGCTAAAAGCAAAGACACTTCAGAAGTTATTCGTGTCTTTTTTATGAATAGCAATGTGCTATAATTACAGTGAAACAATAAGTTAGCAAACACAGTAAAGCTGTTTTAATCGAAACGATAAGATTTACACACAATAAGATTTACAAACGATAAGATTTTACACACTAGCACAGTGATGAATAGGATTCTTAAATAGAATGTATTAATGAGTGTACTTAAGTGTTTCCCTGATGTTGATTGTTGAATGAATGTTTCTTCATTTGATAACTTTGTGCTTATGTTTGTTGATGTTCAGTTCTGAGCACTGGATTCGTATGATGCAGCGTTTGTGGAAACAGTTCCTTCCGATTCCTCTGAACGAGGACGACAACCATCCGTGTTCACTCACAGCAATATTTTCTGATCAGTATCCAGCAGCCTACTATTCATTCAAGTGGTCAGAGGTCAGTTCCTCAGGTTTAAGACATTTTGAAAATGTCTCAAATGTGTATTAATAGAATTATTTAGATTCAAGTAGATGTCTCTTTTATTGTCACAATGCCTCTGACTCAACTTTGATATTTGGAAGAGCTGTCTTCAGAGTGAGGTGCAAAAATGTATTGGCCTTGTTCAACAGTGAGTTTAATACTTCAAAGACGAGCATTAGGACGACTCCTTCTGTCATCAAAGATAAAGTTCATGCGCATACTGAATTTTTAAATATAGATTGTGGCTTCAGTTTTTACTCAAGGTGATAAAGGTGATAATGATAGAACTGTCGGAGCAAAAGTGATGAAATATTATTGCAGACCGAATGATGCAAGATGTTGAAATAAACAAAAAGAAAGGTTTAGAAATCTGTATAAAATTGCATGTGTATTAAAAATTGACATAATCCTTTTAGATGATTGCTGCTGATATCTACAAGGCCTTTGAAGAAGTTGGTCTACAAAATACAGACAATCTGGCTGCTGTTGGCCAGAGGTAAGTTATTGCTGAAGAGAGTAGAGACCCGTTTATGCACAATTCTAGTTCTGCCTGAATCTGCTTAGTGCGTGGTTGGTATTGTGCCTGCTGATGCTGTATTTAGCAATATTGGGTTGTATATGGCATATATAACAGTGCAAGAATTTGCTGAAATATATATAATGTAATGGATCTATTTGAGAATGACCTCAATTAGTGGTCCATAAGGACAGTAGGACACGTGTTTGATCTTTTGCTTGTGCACACTTTTTTCAATTTGTTGATATGAACGAATTTAAGGATCATGTTAAGCTCATCTAAGAATGAACGAATTTAAGGATCATGTTAAGCTCATCTAAGAATGAACGAATTTAAGGACCATGTTAAGCTCATCTAAGAATGGTAAACCAATACTGTTCTAATTCATTTCATGGGTTTAATAACTGGAACCACAGTGAATCAGAATTGCACTTGTATGAACTTTGTTCTTGCTGTACTGTCTGGAAGTTCTGCTTTAAAATTTGCATTCTGATTGTTACTTTTACAGTATTCTTTCAAAATTTGACTTCCTTGTCCTCAGTTCTGGCGATATTGATTTCTCATTTTCGTATTTCCAGGTTTCGGGACACCTACCTCTCACTTGGTGGTGGTGTTCCTGCAAGTGAAGTCTTCCGAAGATTTCGTGGGAGGGATCCTTCTTACAATGCTCTCATAGGATATTACTCTCAGAATGAAAACTGACACTGACTAGCATCATTAATGTATTGTTAAATTAACATGTATATATTAACAAACAGGCAGTTTAGTGATGGCAGTTAAGTAATGGTCCTGATGCACCGGTGAAGAGCAAATGCAAACCCAAGCTGGACAGAGAACATGGATGAAGAGAACAGAGTTGTGCTCACTTGGTAATTGAACAGCATGTGTGGTAAAGAGTTTCTGGTAACAGTTGCAGAAGATAATGATGGGAATTGAAGGATAGTCAGTCATCTGGACAATAGGTCAGAGTGGAGCTTTCGAAACGAAGGGATATCGAATCTTTAAAAATGCATTTAAAATTGAAACTAATTGCATAAATTGTGTTTCGATTTCATTCAAAAGTTAATGGAATCGCTAATAATTTGCATGGTAATTTCCATACAATGCACTGGAATCTTTGATTCTGTGTTTTACCCCAAGGCAGATGAACGAGTGTGATCACATATGTTGAATAAATTTTGAATATAATAGGCAAGTCGAACATGAAGTGGTATTTTATTTTATATGCTGATTTTTATTAATCTCAGTATATTAATCAAGTCAATTGTCAACTATTAATGTGCTAGTACAAAATATGCCTCTGGAATGAACAAAATAGAAATGATGATGATTTGATTATATTGCAATGCAGGGAAGAATCTAGAAAAATTAAGTAGGCCTAATGCTTACAGGAAGACCAGATTGACTGAAAAAGACTGGGTGTGTTGTCTTTACCATTATTTGCTCGTTATTTTAAGTTATCTGAAAGGTGGAATTATGAAGTTTATTTATACCATTATTAGCAGTCTTTGATAAATAAAACAGCATTTGACAAATGATGCTTTGCCTTGAAATATTTTATTCCTATGTGGTAATAGGATACTCAAATGAGATGCAAACTGTTGCTGCAGTCCAACTAGAGTGGTTTGCAAACTTGTTTTAGATCAGTGTAGTTCATTGCACATTTATAACAAACTGCATCACCACTGTGATAATAACTTTTATTTAGGTTAATCATATCGTAGAACTTTGCCAATGTGTAATCTAACAATGCATTTGGCAGAGTAACTTTTAGCAGCTAATCTGAATCAGTCTGGTTGAAATTCAGCAGCTTAAACCGTATAATCCCATGGTCCAATCAAGTCGGAAGAGAAACCTCAAACTGTGGAACTGAACATACTGCAATAATTACGCTTTTTATTGAATGGCTCTCTGCGTAATCCGTTGTAGCTTCCACGGTCAAGAGTTCTATTGCCAACGTCATATATGACGAAGTAAACTAGAACTTCACATACTGAATAAGTATTGCTTCTTTATTGAACAGATCTATTGCGTAGGATAGAACTAATTTGTATGACAAAGTCTGCTATCATTTTTATGTAATTGCACTTCCACTGAATGTTTGGGATTCATTCTAATAGTACCTGCAAACCGGAGCAGTACTGGTAAAATCCAAAAAGTTGAATCATGGATTTAGAAGTTACATGTACCTAAAAAAGGATATGCACAGGGAAATAGGTGCACCAGAAATGGAAGAGGCTTCCAAGCTGAGGCAAGAATAGCCAGTGTAGTGTGATTCAGTTAAGGTGAATGTATATTGTATGTGGTTTAACACTGTAATGTGTAATGGTCACACAACAATCTTATGTACTTTGAAGACGATTAAAACAGCTTAGTACCTACTTTCTTAGGACTACATAGCAACAAACTTCCATGCAATAGTTATTAAATTCCTCAGGGACTGCCATTTATTTTCCTAAATGATCTACCTAGCAGAAAACTACAAAGGTTACAGAATAAGAATATTACAATGTGACTTAGATTATTCTCAAAAGAAAGCTTTAAAAATGTGACAATTGTGACTTAGACTATTCTCAAGAGGAAAGTCTTATTCTCTTACAATCCAGAGACACTAATAAGTCAAGATTATTAACTAGGGAGTCTCATTGATACAGGCTACGATACGAATTTGCAAAATGAAAAGGTAAAACAACTGCTCTATGAACATAAGATCTATATAATTTTTAAATGAGAAGTTCAAGTCAGCGGACGTTGCTAGAAACAAGTACGAAGATAAGTTATTCCGAGTTGAAGCCATTGCAGAGCAGATGGAATATCGCAACCAATCGTAAAGAAGTTGCTCTTATTCTACAGATCTGAAAACATACAAATTCACATTGCGATGCAAGCATTTGAATTCTACAAAGCAGTTGGTAGCTGTAACTTGTAAGTGATCAGCTCCATCTATTAACTGACAAGAGTTGTAGAAAAAACACTAATACTATGACAACAAGCATGTACTGAAATGCATGGAAAGCTAATCCATCTCGACACTAATCAATTCATTCACAAATCGTTACTTGGCTCACATCGTCTGGCTCAAAAAGGTTTAATCCTTGTAACCATAGGCGTAATTTGTGGGGAGTACAAGGTGTACTTGTAGCCCCCCCCCCCACTTTTTGAAGGGGAGGATTCCGTACCCCCCCACTTTTCAAACAAAAAAACTAACAAAGCGTCATTGCATATTTTTTGTACCTTTTGGAGCCACGAAAGAAGCAATTTTATTATGCCACCACTTTTTATACCAAAGTAAATTTGGAGAATAC
>JAQFXW010004067.1:0-11371 GCA_034693945.1 Dendrobaena attemsi
CCAAAGGGTTGCAGGTTCGAATCCCACCCGCTGCATAGGGACCTTTAGCAAGTCCTTCACTCACAATTGCTCAAGCGTTTCGGCGTGTTAACTTCAACACACCTGCGGTCTGTAGTCGGTACCGCCTCTGAGTAGTAGTGGTCTGTAAGAGACAATATAAAAATACACAAATACTAATACAAATTATACTGCCTGATCATATTCTTGCTCCTAAAAGGAGCAATTAATGTTATTCGTCTGTTTCTTTAAATCGTTGATAGATAGATGATCATGAGGATGGGTTGAATGTTTCTGCAGATCCTCTCACTAAAGTGATGCTGCTGGAGGCTGAGATGCAGAGGCTGACAACAGAGATGCTCGATCAGGAACGACAGATACAGATGCGGAGAGATGACCACCTTTACAAGACGCCAAGGTAGCTAAAATAACACCTGCTGATTTCTTTATTTCTTCATTTATTCCTGATAGAAATCAAAGAGAGTTTGTAATATTAGGAGAGATGTTCAGATTTTTGCATATCTGATTAGGTTGTACTGGGAGAGATGCCTTAGAAGTCTGTCAATGCAATGCAATATAGAGTTCATTCTATCGGTCTAGGAATTTATGTAGAGCTTCTTCAAGGTTTCTACTCAGAGGAACTCCCAATCCAGGTCCTGTCAAAGAAGAAAGAATTTGAGTGGATGATAAAATGAGGTGAGAGAGTCGTGTGTCACAGAGCAGAATGCAGGAGTAAGTTCATTCAATTCGGGTTTTACCTGGATTGGTTCTCAATTTACCAAACGTATGATCATAATTAACTGCATTTATCAATCGGGCCTTACACTTGCTTCCCAGAACTCCCTCCCTGTTCATTCAAAGCAGTATTTGTCTGGATTGGTTTTCAATTTAGTACACATGTGATCAAAATTAACTGTATTTATTTACTATCAGACTTATCCTATGGTTTGGCCTTCAATCTGGAACATACTACCTTACGTCTTACACTTGATTCCCAGAACTCTGTCGCTGACTTTCTTCTCTCACCTTAAGACTCTTCTCTTTGTCTGCGCTACAGTTGGAAGTGCCTCTGAGCAGTTGCTTTAAGACGCACTGTATAAAATGTTTGTAATTAATGAATCTTATCTTATATCTTGCCTGATATAAGATTAGAATTATTGTCATGTGGACTATATAACTTGTATCTTCAATTGCACGAATGTCTCTTGCACAAGGCAGTGACTGATTTCGCGCTCAGAACAAGCCATTAGCAAGGCAATATTCATACGTCCAGTCCGTAAGACTATGTTGGATAAGCAACTGAATTGAGCCGTGTGTAGTAAATTGGGTTGTGCTCTGTTCCGTGTGTTCTGTACGAATGGTTTCTTTGTGTGCATGGAAATTGGCAATCAGAGAGATTTATAGTTTACAACATTTAGGTTGTGCGTTGTGCTATTGATACTGAACCCATTGATGTTCGATGTGGACTTGGTGGTATTTTTATCAGTGAGCACTTAGTTCACCAGATTAGTAAAAAAATACAATACACAAAATGCACAAAAATACACTGTGCCAATGAATGCTGAATGGCAAGGAGACAAGTTGCTCATTTCCACTGTGTACATCCAGATAGAATTGAGGCATCTGCTTCTTTGAAACGCTATCTACTAAATCTTTTATATATTATGAAAAGTAACCATACATGCCTATCGCCGCTAATCTGTTGAGGTGGATCAAGAATTGACGATTGACAACTTATGACTTTTAATTGCGAAGGGTAATATATTTCTGATGTATGCATGACTTTTGTATGTATTGCAATTTTAATTTAATTTTAATTTCAGCATGCAATGACTAGCATAGATAAACTCTTCAAGACGAACCAGACAAAGACATTGTGTGCTTTCAATTGTTGATTCCTAACTTTTGAATGAGTTCCCTTTGCCGCGCTGCATTTGCTCACCACGGTTCATTCTTATACATCTTATGCACACCTCAAAACTGCCCTGTGTATACCCATGATGGGATAGGGAGTGCTTCTGAGTATTCGCCTTAGAGGGGCGCTATATAAATTATTGTAATGAATGAATGAGTTGCTGAATTTGTAGCCATCATGCTATTGTTATTTGAATTGTAGTTATTGTATTGGATAAAAAGTTATATCAGTATTACAAGTAGCCAACCGTGTCTGTGATGTTTTACTGTGCTCTTGAGAGACTTCTAAAATGCACTTTGTGACAGTTCAGATATCAATGAATGACACCTTTATTGCTTGCCGAAAATAAAATGCAATTCTACCATCACGAAAATAATCAATTGCCAAATAAATATATGTACTGTACACATTGTACATAGATAGAAAGCTTAGTTGTCAGCAGTGGCTACGAATGCAACTGACTGCAGTATGAATTCTATCTTAATCATAATTGTATGCTTATCTTTTATCTTACGATCTCATCGGTTTATCTTATCTTAATCGTGATCGCATACCCTCAATCCCTCATGGCATGCGTTAAAAGGAAAACTCCTCAGAGGCTCTCAACGTCCGAGAGAGTGGATCGTGTATCACGTAGTCCTATCAACAGTTATGGTCCTCTGCGGTGCAGTTCCGTCAATGCTGATATTTCGATCGATAAGCAAATATGACAAGCATGCGACCAAATGTACAGGCGACGTTTCCTCACGAGTAGAATGAATCAGCTGTGAACTTTGAATTTCATGAGCTGAACAAGGACGAAGTGTTCAGCAAGCAATCACTCACAATTGCTCTCATTCTGATTTCCGCCTAATTAAGAAAGTTTATTTAAACTGTGGTGACGCCAGGTCCCACAGAAGTACAGTAAAAGGACACATAAACTGGGTGACAACATTATTCCATTATCAACAAATCAACATTATTCCATTATCAACAAATCAACATTATTCCATTATCAACAAATCAACATTATTCCATTATCAGTTGTGGCTAATTTTGAGATGAATCTGCCTGATGATGGAAACTCGAATATCTGCAAAAGTCGTGCATGCTAAAATGAGCATTTCTAACAAGCTGTTCCGATTTCTTTGCATATAACAGTGTTATGTGCTGATCCAAATTATGTGGTGATCCATAAAGTGTAGAAGCCTGGTTCAGCTAAACATGTTGAACACACCTCAATACCTTTCTGAATTCAATACATCATGATGTATGTCTGTTCTTCTGATGTCGTTGACCTTTGTGATGTTTACAGTCAATCTGAGTGTGACAGAAAAGAATTTGATGACGAATTGGCCACAATGAAAAGGAGTCTTTCAGCGATGGATAAGGAACGAACTGAAGTTTACAAGTTCTTAACAGTGACAAGAACAGAAGAACTCGAAACATACAAAGCATCTGTAAATAACTTATTTATCATTAATACTCCACAAGTAATGATCTATGTTGAAAATCTTTTTTAGACATAATTTCATATGTTTAGTTAGTGCATTAGTGCACGATATCTTATCCAAACTAGCTTAGGCTGTTGGTGTCAGGTCTGACACAGCTGACTATTGGGTGAAGGCATTTAAGTGACTGAATGACACACTATGTGTATGCTGGAAAATGGTACTAAAGAAAGAGCAGAAGAGCAGAGCAATAACTGAATTGGTAGCCTTGCTTCACCTTCTTGGTCTCAGCATACGAGGTTGATTGCCAGTCCTCTCCCTCACCGTCTGACCTTCCCATTGACAGATGAAAATGCAATAATTAATAATTAAACTACTATTACTACTAATATCAATGATAATAAGACGATTTATATAGCGCCGTAGCTCAGTCGAGTTCAAAGGAAAGGGCGCCATACATGTACCCGAGTTTAGAAAGTCAATGACAGACATAATATTGTTTAAAAACTAGTCATTAAAGAATTGTATCTGTCATTTACTTGTTAAATGGTGTTAGATAAGTAACCCTGTGGGTCTTAGAATCATTTCCATTTGTTACTCGTACTTGCTACTGATGTGCATATTGATGTTGATTGATAACTTAAAAAGTGAACAATAAAATGTTTTGAATTTAATTGAATAGGAAAAAAGATAGTTTACCACCCATGCAGGAATTGTAACCCAATTTCTCGGTTGCCAGCCCACGATCCTGGTTACTAGATTGAATAGAAGAAAGATTTCATTTGCAACCTTTCTTTGGATAAAATGCAAA
Organism: Dendrobaena attemsi; assembly: GCA_034693945.1. Classification (NCBI taxonomy): domain Eukaryota; kingdom Metazoa; phylum Annelida; class Clitellata; order Crassiclitellata; family Lumbricidae; genus Dendrobaena; species Dendrobaena attemsi. Next base: position 4,154 of record JAQFXW010004067.1, read on the forward strand.
TAACAGTTTTAACAATCAGTACACGCTTCGATTGCTTCAGGCACCGGTGACCCTCGTTGCTCCTCCCCTGTACGACATCTGTCGTGAATACCAGGGAGGCTGTCTCTACGGCTTAGAGCTGGACAAATCTAGTTTGACAGGACAAGAACATCTACCGTTCAAAGACAATATTAACCATTTTGTCAACGGTCAAAACAACGCTGGCTTAAGTCTTATGGAAGGGGACAGGTACTTACATAGGACTATTGAGAAGAGAAGTCTGTCTTACTTGAAATGTATACTTTTCTTTCTAAAGTCATTTTAAACATATGTCACAGTTAATTGGAAGTATATATGACTAATTAGAGTCTGTATGCTTCTGGAGCATCAGAAAAGATGTTGTCATATGTTCCACGTTAAATGATTATATATCTCAAGCTTTGTGAAGGTGAAACTAATTAGAAATAATATTTGATCATAAGAGCAGTTGATGAAAGTTGTAGTTTTAAGTGACCGAGTAACGGATTAATTTTATTTAGGAATGTATTGTCAACCTTATAGTTTCTTCTATTTGGAATAAATAAATATATTATCTATCTGTCATCTTATCAATGTGATTTTCTATTTAAATTGTGTGCTGATACCTTTAGATTGGAATACTTTGTATCAGGGCCTATGTTCCTGGTTAGTTTCAGCACTGCACTATTAAGCTAACTTATTTACTGCACTGCTAACTTGTTCATTATTGTGATTATACAAAATTATATTACTTATTTAATTCATTACGAATGTTTGTACATTTTGCATTTACTTTTGAAGTTGTATTGTCACTTGAGGATTGTTTATGTGAGAGGGTAAGCCAGGCCATTGGGTTAGCGGGTCATTGACCCTTTTAGAGTGCCCTGTTGAAACCAGCACTTGTTGATTCAATGTGTGAACCTGTTTCGAATTGAATTTTACTATGAGTCAATGAACAATAAACGAAAGAAAACAAGAAAAACAATAAATTTTGTGACTTGATTATTCTTTGAAAAGGATTCTGGAGATAAATGGCCAACTGGTACACCATCTAAATGAGAAGGAGTTGCTTTCAGTTGTCGGAGATATGACGGACAAGCTACGAGTTGTTGTCTTAAGAGAAGAACCGCCAGCTACAGACATCTATGTCCTGGTAAAATTACTTATAAAGTGAATCCATTTTAAAACAAATGTCTTCGTAAGAGCTGTTGATTAAAGTTTTAGTTTCGCTTAAGTAACTGAGTGACTATTTAATTATTCAGGAAGTTACTGTCAGCAGTTTTATTCAGTTTTACGCCTCTGATAGTTGGGAAAGAGAATGTTAGTATGTGGAATTAATTAGATAAAGTATTGTGTTGTATAATCGTTTAATAACACAAGCTGACAAGCCACAGTGGGTTCACATAAGAAGGTAAACAGCTTCTAGAAGACCTATCCTGATTATAGCTGGTCTATCTCGATAATACACTTCCTAACCGTTATTATCTATTATTATTAATTATAACTCGTGTCAGGGCACATAGAAGTTTGCAGTCGGAGGGTGAAAAGCAGTTACTGTTCAGACGTGTGAAAACCAGTGCGAAGTAAATGAGTTTTGAGGTGTTTCCCTTGCAGCAAGAAATATTGTTTGAGCATTGGAGAAACACGAACGATTTTATTGGTATCTCAATACAGCTGGCCAAGTTGGTTTTAGCAGTTTATTCAAGAAACGGATGCAGCATCGAACAGGGGAAGGAAAGATAATCTGATAAATGCACATGAGAAATGTATTTCTATGCACAATTTCCTTATTTATATGCACATTGAATTACAAATAAATTTGTTCAACTTATAGATATTGTGTTATTTCTTTTTGGACAGTAAAATGGATTTGGCAGATGGGTGTATCCTGTGTGATAAACTGGTAAATACTACACTATTTCATTTTTTCATTAAATAATAAACTACAGTGCAGTTCTTATTGCACCGTAATTTTGTGATGTAATATTCATAATGTAATAATTTGTTATAGTGTCAGAATATTGTAATTTAGATCTTTGAATATTGTACATGACAGATGCTAAATTAATTAGATTTCATTTACCTGCGACTTTATCAGTGCAGCACTCTCTCTACGTTACACTTGTTACAGTGCAAAGAACAGAAACAGAGACAAATAGACAGACTGAGAAGAACATTGACGGCACATGCAAACAGACTGAGGCAAAGATAGACAGACAAACAATGACATCAGACATTAGTATGCATGATGTGTGTGCATGTTAAAGAGATTATCTTCGTTATTGTTTCTAATTTCCCATTTGTCCTTATCGTCGCAAACTGTGCTGTAGATCATGATTAAACTGAAATGACCAAATGAACTGAACGGCGAAGATTCAGCCAATTACTTTTCATGCACGTAATAATTGTTTATCGTTGCAGATGGTGGCTCCATCTAGTGTCTGGTTGGAACATTTCGTGCACTTTGTCGATTAGGAAGGACTCCGTCGGAAGAGATGCGGAGAATTATTGGAGCAGATTGGTTACGTAAGAGGCACAGGAAATGGAAGGTGACAGACAGACAGAGTTATACAGACGTAGACAGACACAGACAGACAGAAAAGGAGAGACAAAGATAGAGGAGAAGCAGAAATCTCATTTCTAAGACATAGAATTGTTAGAGTTAAGCATCATTCATAGTTTTAAAAGATGTGCATTTCTTCATATGATCTTAGGCAAGATATAACTCATCGCATGCCAATGTAAACGAAACGATATTCTTTGACTCATCACGATAATTCATCCTGTGATCTCGCTGTGCGATGTTAGAAAGCCCTAGAATCCTGAGGAACTTTTTGTCCGCTGCTCTAAACCCTGTTTTTGCTTGACTGTGATCATTGAAACTGCATTTAGTTGCTTGTATGTATACACGTAGTTCTGTGTACATTAGACTTTAAGCGTACATGTACAGACGGATTCTTTACATGCATAATAAACGGTGATGTGTGCAACTGTGCATTATACGTCTATAATTGTAATAATTTTAAACTGTATTGAGTTGTTAAGTGTTGTTAATTGATAACTCTATTGTTGCCAATGCCATAAGATATCAATTAATGGCACATTCAGCAATGTTGGTTTTGACGCGTATATTATTTTGTTCATTTTTAACATTTCTTTTGCACCCTCTCTTCTCAGAGTCTCCGAGGTGCTCCCTGACCAACCACTCCGAGGGAGTAGGTCCCGTATAGGCGCATATCCAATGAGGCCATTTTGAGATGGAGGAACCCACTACAGAGAAGTCTTAGCGTTGCCTGACTGCGGAACTGGAATGGGGAACATTGAAGTCGTTTTGTTTCGTTTCATATACGAAAAGCATTCGCCTGTCGGAGGTTGACTTGTGTCAACATTGGTTGAGTGCAATACACTAATATCGTCATTATTTCTTCATTTCCATTTTCATTCTGACCTTTTCCCTTTCTGCCTTTCTTCTTTCTACCCACCCAGGGCCGTAGATGATGGAGTGTTTTGGGTGTTCGAACACCCTCCAAAATTAAATAATGCAACAATTAAATAATGCACAGATTAGTGAATACACAGAACCATAAAAGTACCGAGCCCATGATTCTAGACTTTATCTAACACAAGGTGTAAGAGGATTCATAGTGAGCCATAGATGTTGGTCTTATACAACGCCTTGTGGGCAGCACAAAGTGTAACGCTCTTACAAACCGTCTTCGGTAGCCGGACATCTGTGTAGCTGACTCGAGAAAGCACTCCTTCCCGATACAAAATTCTGGATACGATCTCCTTTTGTTTCATTTGTTCTTTTCTTTCCACCCTATTCACTAAAGTTTTTCCTGCCGTCCTTCTGTTCATTTCTTTCATTCAATTCAATATTCGTTTATTTAAAGGTTGCGCTGACATGGGCGCAGCTCTTTATATAAAATGTAGGCCTATAGTAACTGTTCAGTCACTAAGCAGCGTGACAAAGTCAGATAACCTAGAACACACCAAACTTCAATCCTCTCAGCCTTGCTGTCTCGGTCAGTTGTTCACAATCAAGCCACTCGGTTGAAGCCGCTCCTCTTCCGCCCTCACACTTCTCCGCCCTCCAGTCACATCATCTCTAAAATTTGCAAACCGCTCGATAGCCATAGCCGTTTCCCCTATCTGGAATAGCCTCCCCCCAACATTACGACAAATATCTGACCCATGTTACGGACTCACGAAAACCCCACCTCTTGCTGTTCCACACAGGTCTTCCATAAACAACTGAAAGCAATACCCTTTCACCAATCCTATCCAGATTCCTCCTCTTCTCCTCACCTCCCTCGTCTTCTAAACTGCAAGCATCACCCGCCTTAGCCGTCTGTCTGTCTTCCTGCTTGACCTCCTGGATCTTGACCCCCTGCTTTACTATTCTGATTTGACTAAGCGCCTGTGAATAAGCTGGTCCCCGCGACTCCGCTTTTTTGGCGCTATAGAAGTCTCGAGTTACGATTAAGATTACGATTAGCGTAACATGCTTTGAAATGCATGCTGATCAAGACCATGAAATAGGTAAGAATGTAGGCCTATTAGTTACCACTTTACTGATTTATTTTATTTTCTTAAAGGAAACTTATGAGAAACCATTTAAGATCAACAACTATGGGTCACGAACGCTGTGGCTAAATGCCCTGTCGCTGTTGCTTAGTAAACAGCTCAACAAGCCGAGCAGCCGATCGCAAGACTCGATCGAGTCGTCCTAGAACCGCAAGTGGGTGAATGAATGATAGTCATTGGGAGTAAATTAAGTAGAAAAGTAGAATCGAATTTATTGTTCGAGTTGTGAGATAATTAAGGCATTACCAGTGACACATATTGAAACATTGCGACTACACTGAAATAAAGAACCTGCGGTCATCTTCTGAATTGCGTTGACTTTTGGCAGTTATGTAGTAAAAATCAGCTCCTGTCCGGAGCGGCCGAATCTAGCTGTAGTTTGAAAGGAGGGAAACATTGACTGCGGATTCCCATCCTGTTAAAAATCGGTCTCTGAGACTCCTGCCTCCTCCGACGATAACTACGGACCTCAGTGAAAGATCGGCGATCTACCTGGACTCCAAAAAACGAAGACTTCAATCCCAATTGGAGAGACACGACAGTGATATTGCATATACATACAATGGATTCCAGATTCGCTGCAATAATTAAAGGTCTATAAATAGCATCTCACTCTTCCTAAGTCTCTTTTTTCGTTATTTCATCCATGAAAATTGTGCACGATCCACAGATAGGCTATGGAGGTCCAGGGCCACAATTAATTTTCAGGGCCTTTTTCAAATATTCCTGTAAAATTCAACAGAAAGAAATTAAAACAACCACTCGCATCTCCGAATTTATCAATAATGCTTTGATAATTTAAAGTTCTACCAATATCAAAATTAATGCTTAACATAGCCAATCCATTACTACGACGCAGACTCATCGCGGAACTGGGATTTTTATTACGTGGTTTGTCTCGTGTCAGCGCCCCTTCGTCCCACTCCTGATAGCCCGAGATTTAGCTCTCGGAATGTCCGTCAGCACCGGGGCTCGAACCGAGGTGTCCGTAACCACAGACTTCCCCCATGTAGCTAACTGTGCCAGTAGTTGGAAGGTCAAAATAATCACTGACAAATTAGAAGTAAACAAGGGCCCAAAATGTACTTCCATTGGCAACAAATTATCAAAATTTCTTCTGGGCCTCCGCCACAGACCCCGGTTGGGAGCTTACGACGCTCCCACAGTCCCCCTAGTCGATAGGGGCCAGGATTTTGCAGTTGTAAAATTAATTTTAAAATGCACTGATCACTGAATGAAGAAACTCTATAATATGGCTCTCAATTTTTACGCACGTCTTGGGGAAACGACTGTTATAGAAAATTAGTTTCTGAGGACAAATAATTAATGTTTTCAAATCATTACCAGAGTGGAACTGTCACACACTGCAGGACTGCAACGAATAGAAGTAACGACATCTCAGCGTAAGAAGATCTCCGGATGATCGTCTGCTGCCAACTGAATGTTTTCAGTCAACGTCGACGACTGTTAAGTCCACGTATTTAAAGGAAAACACTAAGCCTAGGCTACGCTTTCTTGCTTGCGTCACAGTTACGTGACAGGCTGGGAGCTTGGTAGGCGGCGGCCTATAGGAATATTGTCAGTGAGCTCTAACGGTCCAGTGACTATAGATTCAACAGAAGAAACGTGGAGAAATTAATAGTGATTCAGTTCTACACCGTGTCCGGATAAAAAGTAGTCCCTCAGATAAAGTATCATAACTCGGTGAAAAGGGTTACAATTTGCTTGAAATCTACAAACAGCATCAGTAGCCATAATTATTACCACGATATCCTGTAGCCGTTTGGAAATGTTGACGAGTTTGTCAAAGTCAGGGACTTCTACCCCCCCCCCCCAAACAGCTGGGCTCAAAAACTCATGACTTTCCATTTCCCCACAGAATTCTTCTTCCATCTGTTCTAACCAGTCTTCCCCCTATTTATGAACATTACACATTATAAATGTTCCCCCCCCCCTGTTTTCCACTGGGCGCACTTACGCCAGCTTGTTTTAGCGATAGAAGCTCTTGGTCAAAGTATGAGCGCTGGAGATGAAGCACCCAAAATGGAAATTTTCCTATAGGACTGTGAAAACACGCTGAACGACAGCTCTATAATCAATCGAAGCTGAACCATCAACACTATCTTTCTCAACAGTAATCTTTTCATCTGCGCAACGCGAGCGGCCAGTAGGTCAATCAGCTTGTGCCCGTTATCTTCTTTGTCTGGCAAATGTTTTGATAGTTATATAATCAATTAGACATTTCGTTTAACTGCATTTTGATTCCTACTTTATTGCCTGGTCGCATGCGGTATAGGCCTGCAGGATCATTAAATTATTATTTTGGTTATAACGCACGTCGTCTTTCAATGTTATTGCGACGTGTGAGGAAAGTGTTTATTGTGCCTATGTAGGCCTGACCTTCTTACACGAGATACAATGGCCTCTGAACAGGTATGCCACTGGCCGGCGATACTTCTTTAATAGCCGTGTCGTTAATAACTTGCACGGAGAGACAGGCAAAAGCCGCAATCTCTGAGGCAGTCCATATTTATCTACCCATCCATTCATATTTACATCCATTCCTCTAATCCATCCATCCATCCATACTTCCATCCATCCATCCACCTATATCTATCTATCTATCTATCTATC
>JAQFXW010004068.1:0-11371 GCA_034693945.1 Dendrobaena attemsi
GTTAGATTTACGGAATGAATTAGAGTTAGGGTTATGGCTAAGTCCGCCACTGAGTGGTGGTGGTGGTGGTGGTGATGGGCGGAGAGAGGAAGAGGAGGAGTCGTATGCCAATTGAAGGGAAGCGAGAGAGGAGAGATAGAGAGAGAGAGAGAGATAGAGAGAGGGAGTCGGAATTGTATGACACGTGTCATGTTGAATGCGTCACATCGTTCGTCTGTGCTCTCGGCGTTCAACTAATTGAGTCGAGATCTTCTTTCTCCTCCTCCTCCTCTTCAAGTCTTTGTTCCTTCTGCTTCTGTCATTCTTCCTCTTATTCCTCTTCTTCTTGTTCTTCTTCTTCCTGCTGTTATCTCAGTTGTCATGGGAGAAGAAGAACGATGGAGACAGGTTCACTCTTTAACAACAAAAGTATAGACTAAAAACATTTCCTAACGCACCGACGAATGTAATGATGACGACCCAGTTCAAAAGTGTTCTCCAATGTTCAAGCAAGAACTCTGCATGCCTCTTCTTTTCTGTGATTATTATTATTACAATCTATTGTACTCCATCACAGTCTTCTTCTTATTTCTGATTGGTCGTGCATGTACGTGCTCATGTTTATTCTTCTTTTTCTCCTTGTTCGTTTGATTCCTTGTGTTCTTGTTTTTTTAATTTCATGTGTAGAATTCATCTTCCTCTACTTCTTGTTCTTCATCTTATTCTTTCGCTCTTTTATCGTGTCTGATATTTTTGCTCTCCCCTCCTCCTCCTCCTCCTCTTCCTTCTTGTATTGTATTGTATTTTATTTTAATAACACAAACTGACAATCCGCAAAAAGCTTACAATTGAAGAATTATAAGAAAAGAATATAATATTACATATAAATTGTGTCTGGGTTCCGATTCATTCTTCTTCTACTACTTCTTTTCTTTTCATCAACCGAAGGCGACATCAAAATGAACGGTAACTGCGTGAAAATTGAACTTTCTGCGTTGCTTAGGCTTTAATGGGTCGTGGCGAATGTGTCCATTGTGTACGCAGAGTAGGCAGCAGCAGTAGGTATATAATCGTCCAACTGCCAGAAGTTCTCCTGACAGTAATTGGACTAATTGCCGTTGTTTGCTGAAGCTTTAGATTACGTTGTCTGTCGTGTGGCTGGTGCCTCACGCTATACCTCTGTCCTCTGTGACTTGTTTCAGCGGACCATTTCCTGCAGCTGCTGTCTCCGGTCGCCCTCTCGGATCCGTTCTTTAGGCCGTTATGACCTTCTGGTGCCTCCGTCTCGAACTGTTACTGCCCACCGTACCCAGCATCGTGCCTACAGGCTACATCGTGTCTCTGCATCTGTTGGTCCACTGCTCTGGAATCAATTTCCTTCGTTCACTTGTTTCGTGATCTTAACTGGCAGTGCCACTGTTTCTGACCGCTGTCTTAAAACTTACCTTTTCTCACGGGCTCAACGCACTGGGAACGCCTCCGATTAAGTTGTAGGCCTACTGAAAGAGACGCTTTACAAATCTTTAGATACGAAACGATGTTGCTCATCATGATTCGTGAAACAGACATTGCTACAATAATGATAAATCTGCAGTTATTAGTATTTGAGGGAAGGATAGTAATTGTGACGCAGAGCCATACACTATAAGAGCTGTATTTAGATATGTTACAAGACTTTCCTCAAAGTTTCCTGTCTTATATGTCAACTGAAGTTCGTTCTTTCAATAGGACGCTATTTTTTATGATTGGGTTTTAGAGTGCTAGAGCTAAAGGGATATCACGAGACGAGAATGCGTTCTATACACGTTACTTAAGTTTATTGGTAGGCCTAACCTGTAACAAAACGACATCTTCAAGTTCTAAGATTAGACTAAATACGCTAATAATAATTAGTGTTGTCCAAAGTCTAAGGTCAATGTTTTCGATAATATTCAGTCACGGGCTTTAGATTGGTAAGTGCAGATCGAGTACACGGACAGTGGCAGTGTTTCATGCCGAATGGGATAAGCAAAATGCATTAAATTCATACAACCCAGAGTAGGCCATAGGATTGGATGCTTATTGTAGGCCTACAAACTCAACGGTCCTAATAAAATTATTGTTACGTCAGAGGTCAGAGGTCCTACATAGTAGCCTATTATGCTGATGGTATTTCAGGAATCCAAATTTAAACAGTAATTACACAGGCCCTGTTCATTATGCATAATGAGCGAGTTAGGAGTGGAAAGAGGATTGTGTGGAAGGGAGGTAGTTGACTGAGGACTGGATGAGGTTAGTCGAAGATAGAATCTGAAGAGCAGCGAGAGATCAGTTTCTTTTCCCTCTTTTCTTCACCCGTCTTCTTCCGAACCAACGTTTGCAATTAATTCCGCTATTGTTGTCTTCCACAAGCACGTCTTTAGAGGCCTACTGCGCACACTGCCTGTCCAGTGAGTCGCGACGTAATGCAGTATAACAAAACATTTATACAGCTCCTTTCAAGCAACCCTAAAGCGCTGCTTATAAACAAATGTGACTTAGGAAAGACGAGAATGCTGTAAACTGAATCATCAGATATTTATCGATTATTTTTAGAACGGCGTGCCAGTGCTATTCCATGGGGTCCTATCGTTCACATTACTGGCAGCTGGTGCGATTTTCCATTTACAGGCGATAATCGGTCTATACGGTAAGTGATAGTCCAATAATTATTAGTCTCATTAGTGACCGAGGACCTGAAATTGGTCCTATACAGGGTGTTTCATAAAAAAATAACCCTTTCGATTGTTGATAATATTTCGGTCAAAGGTACTAAGTAGGAATATGTAAATAAGATTTTACAGGCACAAGGCAATTCATACTTACATTCAACTTTCAGTGACGTTACCCACTTTTTGGATGATTCAAAAACGTTTGAGTTTTTGCTGATATTTTCACCAAATGTAAACATTTGATATTTCCGCAAATGTAAACATCATAACATGAAATTCTATAGGCTTAAAGGTAATTTATAATTACTTATAACGACCAAATTTTATCAAAATATTTCACACAGAACAAAAGTTGTAGCACTTTTTACAATGTTTGTTGTGTTACACTTTTCTGATACATCAAAATACAGGAGGTGGCCTCCCATTAAATTTTTATAAATTTGTGTAGCTATATCCAGATATGAATCTTCTTTAAGCCAATAAAATTTCATTCTAAGACAATTACTTTTGGAGGAAGTATTAGCAAAACACTCATAAGCGTTTTTGTAGCATCAAAAAACTGTGGGCGACGTCAGTGAAAATTGAACAACTTTTGTTCTGTGTTAAATATTTTGGTGAAATGTGACAGTTATATGTAAATAAGAATTGACTTTCAGCCTGTTAAATTTTATTTTTAAAATTCCTACTTTTGACCGAAATATTGTCAAGAATTGTAGGTTGTGCTGTTTTTATTAAAGGCCTTGTAGAAACAGAACTGCTTCTCTCATAAAATGTTATCCTACCTGCTTGTAGACAGCTGGACGACTGTGCCGCGTTGCAGGTCGCACCTGTCAATGACATAATAGTATAGCATTAATTTTAATGACTTCAATGCCATCTATGAGATTATTGCTAGACCTACTATGAAAGGTTTACCAGAATTGAGTGGCGACGACGAAGGTAATGACGAAAAATGACGATAACGACGAAGACGGTTCATTTGCTGAGTGCATGAACTGCTTTGAATTTGAATGATGTCAGCAAGCATAATGACATTGACGAGGTAATGATAGAGCGTTTTACAGCATATGATGATGCACGAGTAGCGTATACTCGTGGTGCAGGGAATCCAAGCACCAATACTAGTGTTGATGAGTGCAATCGAACCGTATTGATACGAAGCATATATTAGAGTGAAGATGCTGACAACATATTCGGTAGCAAAGATTGCGATAACGATGACTGTGACAAAGCAATCGGGAATGCTAAAACGACTACTAAAATAACCTCGAAGAGATGGATATGAATGATTTATAGGAGTACATATAGGCAATTGAAAAGGGAATGTACAAAATCATCTTATGACACAAACGGGGTCTCTAACAGTAACTTGTTCGCCAGTGTTTCATGCCGAATGGGATATAAGCAAAATGCATTAAATTCATACATCCCAGAATAGGCCATAGAATTGGATGCATATTGTAGGCCTACAAACTCGACGGTCCTAATAAAATTATTGTTACGTCAGAGGTCAGAGGTCCTACATAGTAGCCTATTATGCTGATGGTATTTCATGAATCCAAACTTAAACAGTAATTACATGGGCTCTGTTCAACTGGGCCTACAGCAAATATCGTCTAAGAAACGCCTGAAAACTATAGCATTGAGATATGTTTGAATATCCACTTCATAGGGATTGAAATCTGGAGTAAATCGCAGTCAAACATCGGTCAGAGCTGAAGTCGGTGCAAACTGTGCACAATAAACCGCAGCTATGTCTTTATTTGCGGTTGCTTTGAACAAAGGCTGCTGCTGCTGCTGCAGGCGAGTTGCCTCAGCAGCACAGCATAGAAAGCTTGATCATCGTCATCTCTGCTGATTCGGCGCCAATACCTGTTGGACGGACGACAAGAGGAACCTTTTGAACGCGCTACAGACAGCTTTAATGAATAGCATAGCAATTGCACACACATACACACACGCACACACATACACACATACACACAGGTGCGCAGACAGAGCCTTAGCGTCAGACTTTGTCGATATAATCATGGCTGAATTATCTCTCAAATAATGGCACAGCTGCCAGAATTATGCATGCAGTCGAGCCTTAATATGCACGCATGCGCACCTAATTGTCGTGTTTTATGCTGTCCTATAGACTGAGCACTGAGCAGTCTACAAAGTCGATGTAGAGCCTTCCCTCCAGAGACAATTGGTCTTTCTTGGAAAAACGAAGCAATCGCTTTGGTCTACTGCTATTCAGTTAACCTCTTTCGTCTGATGTGTACAGAGTGTACTAGTTCTACAGAATATCTCGGCATATCTTAATTCTGTTCCCAACTAAATTCTTCTCTATCAGTAACGTCTTGTCAAGAAATTCAGCAAATTAAGTGGAAATGGCTCTTTGAAGAAACATGTGATCATATTTGTCAAACTAATTACACATGGCTTTACATGTCGACTGTGTGGGGGCCGCTTAAGCAACTTTGCGGTTGCTATTAGCGATGCATAAATTCTGTATTATAATAATATGTAAATTCTGGTTAATTTTAGAACGCACAGTTATTCATTTGTTGTGAACGACCCGAGTGCATGATTGATGACAGCGCAATCACGTGAGCCCCATTCTGAGTCTCCGAAGAGACTCAATTGTTTTGCGACTTCTCACCTGCCAGTCTGACAGCCAGGTGAATTGTCAGCGGCAGAAAGAAGAGGTGGACGTGAATAGAGGACGTTGAGGAGAAGGAGGAGGATGGAGAAGAGGAGGAGGAGGATGAAAAGGAGGAGGAGGAGACGGAGGACAATGGCATCTCTTGCGTCGACTGGTGGTATGATGTCCACAAAATGGATGAGTGCTGCTGACTCAATCTGACCGTTCGACTCGTTCTGTCTCTCTCTTTAGCTCTCGCTTTGACTGCCTTTTTCTCTAAAACAAAAATCTATACACATTAACGCCATGCAGATAACAGAAATAACACGTAACATTTGTAAAACGTTTGCATATGTGTAGGCTCCATGTATGTAGGTAATGTATGTATGTATGCATGCAGAATTGCAGGTCCTATGGTATGTAGCCTATGGATGTTTGACATATATGTATTTATTTTTCATATAATATATTTTTATACCGCCTCTCAAGTCTACTACTATTCAGAGGCGATCCCGGCTACAGCCCTGAGGTGTGTCGGAGTTAAAACGCAGAAGTTCCTGGAGCAATTACGAGCGAAGTACTTGCTCGAGGTCTCTCAGTGGCTCTGGTCTGAATCGAACCCACGGCCGCCAGACTTCGACTATCCCACTATATACACCACTACGCCCCGTGACAGTGTCGCTCTTTTGTTGTCAGCTGCGTCGTTTGCCTATCTGTCAACTCAAGTCTTATCCGACGGACAGCCACCGCTGAAGAATAGTTCAGAAGAAAATCCATAAGCAACTGCAGGTGTGCTATGTCATCTTGTCTGTATGTGTGCCAATCGCTCTCTCCCTATCTAAGGCTACCTGTGCTCCTATGCGGCTGTCTGTCTGTGTCTATGTGTGTGTATGCTCTTCTATTCGCGTCTGTCTCCGTTTTCTCTTTTGTGTCCAAATTAGAAATTCTTCCATCTTCTTTCGTTCTTGTAAGACTTGTGTTATGCATATATATATATGCAAAACTATATATAATATATATATATATATACGACGGATAGAATATTTGATGACATAAATAGCGTCACAGTACTGCGTATCCTGGGATCCTTGGCCTTTCTGTCTGTCTCATTTCATTCTGATTGTCTCATTTCACAACTGTTTATGTTTACTTATCCATACATGTACATTATGTAAAAGCTTATATCCCATATGGCGGCCTTGCCTTAGAATATTATGTCAATGTGTTCATTTCTGTGTGTATGTTACCAATCCTTCCTTTACTCTTCTCGCCATCCTAATGCTTTCTTTCTCAAGTTCTATCCATGTTTCAGTCCCGCTTACTGTCTGTCTGTCTTTCTATGTTTGACTCTGTCTGTCTTTCTATGTCTGACTCTGTCTGTCTGTCTTTCTATGTCTGACTCTGTCTGTCTGTCTTTCTATGTCTGACTCTGTCTGTCTTTCTATGTCTGACTCTGTCTGTCTTTCTATGTCTGACTCTGTCTGTCTGTCTTTCTATGTCTGACTCTGTCTGTCTCTCGGTTCATCTTCCACCATCTCCCATCATCTCAACTGTCTCATATTATAATTATTATTTTCGTAGAAGCATCGATGTCTGCTGTTATGCTAATTCACGGCTGGTCAACGGATGCTATTTAAGGTCGTTCTTAATCAATTTAGTGTCTGATCACCCTTTTCAGAGGCATGAAGATCTCCATTCTGTGCAGCCAATCCTTCAACAACGCACTTCGTGTGGCCATTCCTGCTCTTCGGTCTACTGATGTCTGGTTCATGAAAATACATTTATGCTACGAATCTAAATGTCTGGTAAGAGTTGTCTGTGTCTCTGCGTGTATTGCATTCATTGATGTTATACCAAATATGATGAGTCATGAATATTCTAGCAGCTGAGTGCATGTGGCTGTTGTCGATGGCTAATGTTCTAATCCTCTTTCCGTTCTTCGTTGGTCTTCAGCCTCATCGACATTTTATCTTTGTCGTTTATGGCTATAAGCCGGGCAGATGCGATTAGTTCTTCACAGCGGTTTCCTGCGAAGACATGATGCGGGTTCGATTCCAATAATCTGTCTCCTGCTGCTGAATCCGTGATGATGATGACGACACGCCCCTTTGTGCAGTTGGTCGTCTGCTGCAGCAGCTGATGCTGCCGGTTGCAGCGACTGGAGACAGAGCGGAGATGTCAGAAGGAGAGAAGATGAGAGGGAGGAGGAGAGGAGACAGGAGAGGGATGAGCATCAATCGATGGCACTCTTTCTGTCTTTGTATTAGTCGTGGCATTGAAACACTAAGTTGACAGAGCAGAGACTCTGCCTCCACTGCTACTGCTGCTGCTGCTGCTGCTGCTGCTGCACCAACGACTATCTATGGATGGAGTCCAAGAAAAGCTGCTGCCTCCGGTTGGATCCACGAGAGCGATGTATATTGCTCTTCCACGCCCCTCCCAACTCCCTCCATCCCTCCGTCGCCCCATCGCCCTTCTCTTTAGGTGACGCGCCCCGCCTTTTCAATCTTGCTTCCCTCTCCCTCCCCTAATCCTCCTCCAGCTCTCCATTTCCACCGATACCAGTTTCCAGGCGTTGTCTACTCCTTCCATTCTACTTTCGATTTGACTCCTTGTCTCTCCTTGCTCTGCGTCTGGGTCTCTCTCTCTTTTGCTCTGCGTGTGGGTCTCTCTCTCTATTTTGCTCTGCGTATGGGTCTCTCTCTTTTCCCCTGTTACTATTCCGAAGCAACAAATCCTCCTTCCTCTTTTGTCTTTCTGCATTCTCTTCTCTTCTCCAGTCCTTCTACTCCTCAATCAAACGTATTACTTATACGAGTATAGTTACTTATACTCACACTCTTCTCTCCCATTCTCTGTTGATTTGCCTCCCCTGCAGAGGGTGATCATCACCAACTCCTCCCTGCCCCACACAATCCCTCCTGCTCTCCATGAATGCCTCTCATATGCAGTTCCTCCAACGCTGTATGCCACTCTTAAATCTGTCGAAGATGCCATTAACAAAATTACGAAAGATGCCGCCACACGGGTTCTGTGGTCGGGGGGGGGGGGGGATGAGGACCAACAACGTTTGGCTTAAGCGTGAAGAAAAGAGATACGCAGGAGGAGAAGAAGAAGAAGAAGGAGAAGAAGAAGAAGAAGAAGAAGAAGAAGAAGAACTAGAAGAAAAGGAAGGAGGAGAAGAAGGAGAAGAACTAGAGGAGGAGGAGGAGGAGTAGGAAAGAATTAAGTCTTATGCCATCATCATCATCTATAGAGAGCGGAGTCTCATCGGTCCCTGTGCTCTGTCCATTAGATCTGTCTCTGTGTGTTTTCTCCGACCGTCGCATAAATTATTCACGTCATAAAAACTGAGAGGCGCATGCGCACTTGGTCTGCCTGGGGGGGGGTTCGTGCATCAACAGATGAACCGAGTCTCCAGCAATCTCTTCACGAAGCAACGAAGGAGATGAGCAGCACACGATCACATATAAACTGCACCGGGCCCTGACACATAAAATTGACTAAAAAATAAGCTTAATATACTGTAATTATAATATAATTATATAATTACAATCAAGCAGAAACCTTATTGTGGGTGCGTATATGTAATTGTTGGTATGCATACATTTATTTACAAATATGATTATAAGTATATCTCTCTGCCTAATATAAATTATTTATAATATAACTGTGAGCATGTTGTCCAAGAACCGTTCTGTTACGCAAGAGACGCTTTACATTAATCAAATCAAATCAATTCAAATCTTCTTTAGTGCCAGTGAATAAGCTGGTCTCCCTGACGTGGCTTTTGTGGGCGCTGAGAAATTTTAGAGAATTTACATTTTACATTCTTTTATTGCAATCCAAAAACATAATATTGCCACAATAGCGAACAGCAGCACATAACATAAGAAAAGATACAATGTAAGGCAACAAAGGGAACCCAGAAGGGACATTAATTATTAGTACCGAAACGCAGGGCCCCATACCATGTGCTTTAAATGGTTGCAGTTATGTGAGACCGTGAAGACAGCGCATATAGATAGTCGTATAACTCTGATTATTTGAGTCGGAAGCCATTGGATCCGTACAGACGAAAAATTCAGTAAGCATTGCATTCACCGACGAGCGATATCTATAGGGTGAGATAGAAAAAATGACCCACTAGGTTATTTGACAATATTTTTGTCAAGAGTGAAAATCTTCAAACAAAATTTTACAGTCTGAAAGGCAATTCATATTTACGCATACCTGCCAATTTAACCAAAATATTTTAAATATAACAAAGGTTATCCAACTTTTAGTGATGTCACCCACTGCTTTTTGATGGTTCAAAAACGTTTAACAGTTTTTTCCTAATAAAATTACCCCTACGTTCATTGCCAATATCTCCGTAAAAAGTGGGAATTTTCCAATACAACTTTACAGGAATAAAGGCAACATATACCTACATATAACTGCCTAATTTGAGCAAAATATCTTAAACAAATCAAAAGTTATACAACTTATAGTGACGTCACCCACCGATTTTGACGACGTCTAACAGTTTTTGCTAGTATTTCCGCAAAACTTCAATATATTTTAATGAAATTCTCTACTCTTAAAAATAGTTTCTATTTACATCTAGGGGCCAAATATAATCAAAATATCTCAAGCATAACATAAGTTGTAGCACTTTTAGTGAGTCCATCTACTAAATTCTGCTGATTTAAAACGTGCAACGCAACAAATGGTCCCCAAAAAAGTGCTGCAACTTAAGTTGCGTTTGAAAAATTTCAATAGAATTTGGTCACTTAATGTAAATGTTAGTTGCCATTGGGCCTGGAAAATTTCATTAAATAATATTTATTTTTGGAGGACATGTTAGTAAAAACCTACACGTTCGTTTGAACCATCCAAAAACATTGGGTGACGTCACTAAAAGTGCAATAGCGTTTGTTCTGTTTGAAATATTTTTATGAAATTTGGTAGTTATATACGTAAATTTGATTTGCCTTTCATCTTGTAAAATTTCATTTAGATATTCGTATTTTCTTTTATATACACATATATATATACCCATGCATGCGGTTTGAACCTCACATCATGCTGATAATTATATCTAAATAATAACTGATTGACCATTAAGTTCGCTTGAAGGTATGCAAGGAGAACGAGAGAGGTGGCAAAAGAGAACGTTGTCTAGGCCTACAAGAGGAAAGGATCTGTAATTATGGCAAATTAGTCAAATTAGTAAGATTATAACCTTATAGATGATTCAAGCGATAATCGGTCATCAAATAATTTCCAATCCTTAGAGACTATCTCTCAGATAGACCTCATCAGTTAATGTATATCCGACAGAAGTCTACAGTTTCATCCCTTGCCACGTCGACCACTGAAGTCTTATGCAGAGGGACTACGGGTGTCGAAACGATCGCTTATAGCCCATACAGTACAAGGGGGTCTCAGGTGCCCTTAGGCTTAGAGGAGACGCATATTCAATTAGATTGTGCAGCGGTGCCTTGAACCAGAGACACAGTATTACTCCTCTATCGCTGTTCGTCTAACAATTCTTCTTAATTAACATCCAATGTACACCCAAGCGGCGCTATGATACTCACCAGCATATAGTTTATATATATGATGTATATATATATTATATACAAGAGTTACGAAGTGTCTTGGCAGCAGTACTTGCGAGGATCATTACGAGAAAATAGACGATGAGGTGAAGTTGTGCAGCTTGAGCTCATGAGCGCTGCAGCTGATTTCAATTGCTTCAGCGAATGCTTGTTATTCATCTCTCTGCAGCCGTGAGCGCTTTATGAGGACACGTGCACTGGTCGTTAACGGTGGGATCCAAAATCAGGAAGTAGAGCCACAATACATGTATAATTATAGGCCCTATGATCTGATGTCAGTTACGCCGCCAAATATTTTGACGGATCTTTTAGCGGTCTATTGACTTGAAACGGTTCAATTACGTCTGATGACGTTTCTGATGACTTATCTGTCAGTCGTAGCATTCGTTATATATAAGATTAGCGACATGTGTATGTATGTATGTATGTATGTATGTATGTATGTATGTATGTATGTATGTAGG
>JAQFXW010004069.1:0-11370 GCA_034693945.1 Dendrobaena attemsi
TCTGATGATCTCACTGTATCCATCCAATCACAGGTTGCTATGGTTACCGATGTCCAATCACAAGGCTGTTGCTAATATGGTTGCCTTGTATCCCTCCAATCACAAGTAGCCATAGTTTCACAGTTTAGGCAATCGTTTTTAGAACCCCTTTTATTATTAAGATTAACTGTGATGATCAAATGTACTGGTCAATTAAACCAGCGGTTCCCAACCCGTGGCCCGCGGGCCAAAAGTGGCCCGCCAAGCCAAGAAGAGTGGCCCGCGGCCTCTCAACGAATATTAGCAAATATATTTATTCATTACTTTACTAAGTTTATTTTAGGCCTGTATGTTTTTAACAAATCTCGTCAAACAAAGCATAGTAGCCATCAGTTTCTCTTTACAATCAAATCGTCATTTCCTGTGGTCCGGTAATAATTTCCTAATTCAAGCATATTTCTAGTTGCGCAGATTAAGTTTATGTAAAAGTATTTCTTTTAAAATGAGCGCGGAATAATAAAGAAACAAGAATAAAGGAACGGTTGAAGAAAATGCCAACTTTGCAAGTCATTAACATAATGAGGATTGGAAAGAAAAGTATAACGCTTATTCTTGGTCATGTGAATTTGAACATTTGGGATCTTTTGCTCAGCGTTTTGTTTGTCCTTTCGGCAGGTTTCGGTTGTAGGCCTACGTATTGGCCTACTGATATGAGCCGTCATTTTGAGTTCATGATTCTGTTCACAATGAATCTTCAACCTGACATTGAAAAACTGACTTATTATAGTCAGCAACAAAAATCACATTATAATTATTAGAATTAGAATTATTAGATGATTAGACTTAAGTGTTATTACTGAGGCGTTAGGGCTTTATAGTTATTTGATGACAGTTAAGTTGCTCAGCTACTCACTGTTGGCTAAGGCCGCTAAACATTAGAAATTATGCTTCTGAACTTGAACCTTGTGGCCCCTCGAGTCCTCCAACTAGGAAAAAGTGGCCCACGAGTCAAAAAGGTTGGGAACCGCTGCCTTATATAGAACTCCAGCAACTTGCCAAAGGTCTCTTTAAGAATATATTATTGTTTGTACCATAATTTCTATTATAACTGTATTGGCATTAACATGTCTTTGATTATCAGTGTAATAGTAATAATTTTATGAGGTCTAACCATTCCTATGCCTGACTTGGCTTCCGTAACGTATCCTTATTCAATTGGACTTCTTCAATTTGTTATTTGACCAGAATCACTTTACATTATAATAATGGTTTTATACAAGTTGTTACAGTAGATTGTTTCATCATCATCATCATCATAACTGGCATTGTCATAAAAGTCACTCAGTAATTTCTTTAGTTCTGAATCAAGAAATTGCTTTGTGATTTCTTTAGGAAAGATTACAGTATTGTTTGAAAGAAAAGCTGCTAGAAGCCATGAGGACATGTTGCAACAGAAAGTGCTAGAAGTTGGTGCAAGCATAGTTGCAGCATGTGTTCTCTAAGTATATCTTGTTGGAATTGATAAAGTAAAATTCAATCAATCAATCAGTCGAAATTTATATAGCGTCCCTTCAAAATATCTACTCAGAGGCGCTCCCAACCAAGGCCATGTGGAAGAAAGCAGTTTTAAGCAACCCATAGAATGGCGAAGGAAAAACCCGAGGAAGACATCGGACCTCCAGAGGGAGTCTGTTCCAGGTGACAGGACCAACCACGGAGAAAACAAACGAAAGCAGAAACATCAACCGCATGGCAGCTGAAACGCAGAGTTCAACTAGTGTGGATGTATGAGATGTACTGCTACTCGATTTGACTTAACTGGCCACTCAAGTGAATTTACTTTGTCTATCCATTGTAGCCATTCATTATCTTTTAAAACTTCTTTGGCATTGTAAATGAGGTACTTTTACATGTTAACTCTGATGCATTATCAGCACTGTAGTGTTGTGAAAATTTGTAATGTGCAGTTGCAATATGGATAATTTTGTTAACACAGTTTTAGGTTCTGCAGAATTCAGTTTACTTGTTGCTGACGGGACATGTCTAAGACTGCATTTAATTGAGAATACCCTTTTAAATCTCAGTCATGTACATGGTTTCGAATTGTGGTTTCAGTCATGGTGCCAGCCCCAAGCCTTGATTAAGAAGGAGGGCAATGCTAACCATATTTATAATGTCTCATCATCATCAGTGCTTGATGCCAGCCATTTGGTTTGGATGTTGTGTGACTAATTGATCTCCATTATTTTAGGTCTGTTGTCAATTTAGTGTGTCCTCTTATGTAGCCCAAGCCTTACGTTTTCATTTATTTTGTCTGTCCGTTGTAGCCATTATCTTCTAAAACTCAACCTTCTTTGGCATAGTAAATGAGGTACTTTTACATGTTAACTCTGATGCATTATCAGCAGCATTGTAGTTGGGAGGGCTTCTCGACAGTTCATACTATGAGAGGCGCTATATAAATACTCAAAAACAATGCAATACAAATTCATTCATGAGTCCAAGTGATACTTGCAGATATGTTGAAGCCAAATACCTAACCCATTTTATATATTTGGAACTAGGTGCCCTTGTTCAGCGGAACAATTATCTCTTGTGGGTGACCTATTTTGCCAATGAGACTGTTACTACTTGAATGTACATGTAAACATTTAATATTGGCAATATGACTGATGGATTGATTGACTAATTGATTGATTTATATTTCTCATAACCAAACTCCAAAGGGAAGTTATATCAGTAGCAAATAAATTATCAAGGGTAACATCTTTTTCCTTCAAATCTTGAATGTTGGGATTGTATTGCATTGGATTATTTTCTTTGGCATCCTTTCTACTTCAAAATGTGAATTGAGCTTTTACTGAATTATTGTAGAGCTTTAATTCTGTATGAAATGTGCATGTTAGGGCACCAAACGACCTTGTTGTTAGGTTTTCTCTATAATAATAATTAGCAAACAGATTCAGCACTCTCTCTTGTTTTATATCTACCTGCTGTGGCTGCAGATATAATGTAATTCAACCTGTATTATATTCTGAACGATTTTGTAGTTACATTAATTTTTGGTGTTTGTTAGAATGTTTTATTCTGAGTGCAATGATAAACTCTCCAAAGTGATAGAATTGTTGAGTTTCTAATTGTTAACTTGAGTGGCCAATTTAAAGTTGTGACTTTAGTGTCAGATTTGCGTCTTTCTGTGTCCATGATTTTTATGAAGCTGAAGACTGTATATCACAAGACTTGCAACATTGTCGGGACACTGTAATATTTCCAGGAAAACAATTTCTGGAGATGTTTGAATCTGGGAGAGCCGATTGAGCTACATGTCGTGGGTAAAGAAATTGCACTGTAGAATGTAGTATTAGAGTTTATTGAATGCAGTTGTTTTGTTTCAATGTCTTTTGAAGTGCAGAAGAGGTGAATGACTAGTTATAAGTCAGAATGAGAGTCTGTGTTGAAAGAGTTGATTAACTATTTATTTCAAATATTTCCACCAAAAGAAGAAATTTTCAAATGAAATTTTACAGACTGAAAGACAATTCAGATTTACGCATAACTGCCAAATTTCACAAAAATATTTCATACAGAACAAAAGTTACTCAACTATTAGTGACGCCACCCACTGTTTTTTGGTGGTTTAAAACCTTTAAACAGTTTCTGCTAATATTTCTGCCAAAAGTAAAAATATTATAGTGAAATTCTACAGACTGGAAGGTAGTTCATATTTACATAAAGTGACAAAATTTTATCGAAATATTTCAAGTGCAACAAAAGTTACAGCACTTTTTCTTGTAGTACTTGTTGCAATACACTTTGTTGAATTATCAGAATGCAGTAGGTGGACTTACTAAACATGCTCTAACTTTTGTTGTCTTTGAAATGTTTTGATAAAATTCGGTCGTTAAATGTAAATATGAAATATCTTTGAACCTGTGAAATTTTATTAAATAGTTTCCACTTTTGGTGGAAATATTAGCAAAAAACTGTTTAACGTTATTCAAGCCATCAGAAAACAGTGGGTGACATTACTAAAAGTTGAATCATTTTTTTGTGTTTGAAATATTTTGATGAAATTCGATAGTTATACGTGTATATGAATTGCCTTTCAGCCTGTATAATTTTATTTTAAAATACCTACCTTTGACCGAAATATTAGCAAAATACTTAGGGGGTTAATTTTCTTAATCATCCTGCAGGATGATTTTTGAAGCATCATAAAACAGTTTGTAACGTCATTGAAAGGTGAATAACTGTTGTTGTGTTTGAAATATTTTGGTTAAATTTGGCAGTTATGCATATTATATGAATTGCCTTTCAGCCTATAAAATTTCATTTGAAAATTTTCACTTTTGGCGGAAATATCAGCAAAACACGTATGGTGCTCATTTTTTGGCCCACCCTGTACTTCATTACCTAAAACAAAATAATATTATTATGCCTACGTCCCCTATTTATTGAGTGTTATGACCAAATTTCAAAATTAGGTTGGAAACTTTTTCTAAGCGTAACTTTTTTCAGCTATCGTCTGTTAGGCGAAGTAGTGCCATGTTCAGTTCAGCAAGTTATCAGAAATAGCATTTGCGTATAGACGTATGCTAGGCTATCTATAGATACAAACCAGCGGGTAAATTTGACGATAACTTCTCCATAAATAGAATTTGACGATAACTTTTCCATAAATAGGCCTATATAATTATTTGATTCTGAAAGCGATGTCATTATAGCATCAGTTTTTATTTTCCTACAAATGAATGAAACCATATAATTATTACACGTATGCTGCTCTCTGTTATATAGATTCGGAATGATTCATGATGGCCATGGAAATGACTGCAGCGATGACTCATCAGATGGCAAGATCATGGCCTCCATGGTACAATCCAGCTATCACTCTTACTACTGGTCGGAATGCAGCGCGCAAGCCATGGATAAGTACCTGGTGTAAGCAAGGTCACACCTAGATGTGAATCTGAGGCGCCATAGTTTGTAGGTTAAAGCCCTAAGTCATCTGCCTACAGGTGGAAATGCACTTTAGATAATTTTATCCAAGTGCTTTAAGACCATTGAGATAAGATTCCAGTATTAATTTTGATCAATTTTGAGGGAAGTGAATTTACATAATTATGTTTATTCATTTAGCTTTGATTTATGCCTAGTAATAGTAATTAAGTAGCAATACTGCTATAACAGAGTAGTTGTAATGATAAAGATTTCTTAGATTTCAGTTTTCAAAGTACATTTATAATGATATTTGTTCAGCTCCTCTACTTGTCTCTCAAGCAATGAGTTTTGTTCTTATTTAATTATTTATTTATTTATTTATGCACACATTTCTATACCGCCCCTTCAAGTCTCATACTACTCAGAGGCGGTCCCGACTACAGCCTGGAGGTGTGTCGGAGTTTACACGCTGAAGCGCAATGAGCAATTGTGAGTGAGGAACTTTCGCGGCGGGTGGGATTCGAACCTGCTACCCTTCGGTTGCAAGGCGGCGACCTTCGCCACTACACTACCGCGCCTCACATAAAGGCAAGTTCGTTTATTTCTTTATTTTTTTAATTTATTAACATAATTTTTTTATACCGCCCCTTCGAGTCCATTTACTACTCAGAGGCGGTCCCGATCACAGCCCGAAGGTTGTGTCGGAGTTTCACACGCCGAAGCGCTTGAGCAATTGTGAGTGAAGGACTGCAAGACGGCGATCTTCACCACTACACTACCACGCCACACGTGTTCGTATCTGTATATAATAATATAGGCTATCTTTTCAAGGCCTTTCAATGCAAGCTCTCAAGGGATGTACGACTGTTTACGTTTCGATCAATGACACGATCTGTTTTCTTTTTTTATTCAACTCGCAGAGATATTCACTGTTTGGACGATAAGCCGAAGGATCCGTCGTGGCCCGTCTACAGTCAACCGTTTGGCCAGAGCTGGAGTCTCGACGAACAGTGTCGACAGGAATTCGGGTCCGGGTTCAGCCTCTGCAGGGCGGTACGTACAACAACCCCCTCTCGGCTCTGAAATTAATCGCATTCGCCCCAGCATCAGATGGACGCTGTTAGCAGTAATGATAAGTTGAAACTTACTTACATCCTTGGGAATTATATGAATTAGTAGCATCACAGAATGGCAACTTAGAACATTTAGATAAAGACGTTCTTCTGTAGTGTTCGCGCATTGATCAGCAGTGTCAGTTTTTAAATGTCACAATTCTACAACCTACATATAGTAGCCTAGTAGATCAAGTATAGTTGATCTTTTCTTGCCTTTTCTGTGACATTATTATTATTATCGTTCTTTTGAACTTGGGATAAAATCTCAGATCCGTCGAATGGGAAACTGACTATTCGTTCCTTCAGATCCCTCTGATGATACAACAATTTAATACGGTGACTGTTAGGGGAACTTTCGCTTGTCTGAATATGGACGAATATAATTACATGGCCATTCCAAACATAGGTCCTACTGTTTTCTTTTCTTTTGTAGATAATGTTCCAATCCCTGGCCTAAGGGATTCTGTATAGGCCTACCTCTCTAATAGTAATAATAATAATATTTATAAATAACTCTTGCAAATAATTACAATCGCATAGTAGGCCTAATACATAGAAATTGCAGCAATTATTAGCAGACCTATTATTATTTAGTATTATCACTTTTGCTGTCGTAGTTATTTTTACTTTTGCGCTATTAGTTTGATCATATGGACCCGTGCTATCATCTGTGGTGCAGTCACTCGAGCAATCAGACCCTATGCAAGACGAAGAGAGGACCTCCTCTTCCGGGAACCTCATGCGGACGCGGAAAGGTATACAGCCAGGATGCTACCATATAGTAGCGTATAGTTGGAAACATAATCCAGACTGCTCATGTGGCGTCCATCAAAATGATTCTCGTGATTTTCTGCTCCACTCAAACAGTAATTCAGATGAAGTTTTGAATTTATATTTCTTTTCTGCCATAGCAAATTGCGAGAAGATTGATCTTGCTGAAACGATTTTATGAATTTGGTTTTCAAGGAATACCGGTACTTAAACGATTGGCATACTAATGAGGAAATTGAACTAAATCCATGGCACTGTTATAAATAATGCCTGATGCAAAACTGCAGAATATATTGCAGGGTGGGAATCAGCAGCGGGTCAACATGTAAACTTAAAGGTTATAAGTAGCTGTCGATATCGATCTATCATGTAGCATAGTTTATTGTATCAATACATAGCTAACATATGACATGTTTTGAACATGCATCATTATTTACCAAAACAAGTTATGCGCAAAGGCACAATAGGACGACGACCCAGACGAACCGAAGTTCCTCTAGTTAGGGTCACCTATGTGCAATCGTGTTTAACACTGTGATGATGCTGCTACTGCTGATGACGATGATGATGACGATGAGAATGATGATGATGATGACGATGATGATGAGAATGATGATGACGATGATGATAATGATGATGACAATGATGGTACTACTTCAAGCCTCGATTCGATTTTGATTAGTTCGACTATCCGATCACTGAAAAGGTATATCCGCAGACATCGAGAAGATATTCATCAACAGGATTGGCCTTTAGAATATATTAAACTACAAATAGGAAACGATACATGTATGGTGACAAATTCATCTAAGTAGGTGAGACATATCTGGGAATTAAGACGTTGTCGAGAAATAACTGCAGGAGACGTGGCAGTGGATCTGTAGGAGACGCATAACCATGCGAAATGCAGAAGCAGAGGAATAAAGGTATATGAATGCTACTCCTTCCGAGCATAACTTCGCTCAAGAGGGTCCGCGAGTCCCGTACGGAGCAGTCGATTGAAACTGCTGATCCTATAGATCGTGCCTAGGATAACTGCAGATGAGATGCGTTCAGCATCGTACAGTAACTCCGCCCCCAATGATTCCGCGGGTCTCTAACAGTAGCCGCCGATCTGCACGTACAATAGAGGCCAGAAGGTTCATAATTGGGAAGAGCTTCTGAAACGGACATAAGAGAACCGGAGCTTGCACCCAGTATATCAAAGGCTCAGAGCTGCTATTCCGCTGCTTTTCATGTCGGCCAACAAAACAAGCGACGGCGGCTGAGGTGTACACCGACTCAAGGACCGGAAGGCACTTCAGGCATCTTTATAAGAGGTGCATTATTACGACAAATCAATTCTGTTTGTGTTGCTTTTGTCAGTGGTGCATGAACAGTTCGTGTTTGGAAAAGCGAACGGTGTTGGTCGATGGAGGATGGTCGCCCTGGAGGGATTGGGGAACCTGCTCGAGAACCTGTGGCGTCGGAATGCAGTTTCGTGCACGCACCTGCACAGATCCCAGGTATACAAACATCATAAGATGCGATTGATTAGGAGGCCGCTGATTGGTTGAGGGAGGGATTTTTCACTGATTGATTCATCATTAATTAATTCATTTATTCATTTTGAATAATGTTGTATGTTTCGTGCATTTAGCTCGTATTGTTTAAAATTACATTAAATCGCAATAAATGGTTTTGATTGTTAGCCCGAGACACGGTGGGAAAGAGTGCACAGGAGAAAGCGAGGAATTTCGAACATGCAGCACTCAGGTCAGGCAGTGATTCTTTAAGTGGAAAATCGGTGCTTCATCAAATTGACCGTTTATTTTTTATTCAACTCTATTTCGAGTTATTCTCAAGTTTACTCAATCAAGCCAAACATTTGCCAGCGGACATTTGACTGTTAGCAGAGGTGTAGAATACAGCACATGTAAGAGAAGAAGAGCAGTCGCTGCTGGCTCAGCCATGCGACTGAAGTGTTAGTGATGATTCAGGTTGTAACACTCAACATGGGAAGGTGGAGTGACCCGTTTCACCTTGCGACTGAAAGTAACCTTTGTGGCAAATGTACTCGTTATAATTGAGTTGGATAGCAAAAACGAAATTAAATGGTAAATATATGACTGAGCAATAAATGAGTTGGCCCTACTTAATGAATACTGATTTTAGGTGGTGGTGATAATCAAGGTTTTTACTATTATACTTAATCAATTGTTATGGGCGTCGCTTGTAGCCTTGCTCGCAGTTGTCAGATGTTCGTGAGGATCAATGTGAGGAGTTCAACGAGAAGAGATTCGACAGTGGACGAAGACACCACTGGCTTCCGGTCGACAACAAAAACGGTAGGTCAAGGTCAACTAGTTCAAGTCGAGGTCAAAGTCAAACAAGCAATGCCATGGTTAGGTCAAGGTCAGAGTAACTTTGATCGTTGTCGGGTCAAAATTAATGAGTTGACGACAAGGTCAATTACATCATTGCAATCTCAAGGTCAATGCAGTCTCAGCTTGGTCAAGACAAGTAAACTCTTTGCATTATCAATATGGACATGGTCAAAGTCAATAAAAGTTTGGCAGGGCAAGAAATGAATTGGTAGAGAGGACCGACAATTGGTCCTTTTGTCGTTCTACACTAGAACCTCACCTCATCCAGTCTACTTGGTTCTTGTGGCTCTAGAGCGTTGCCCGATCTCACTGCTGCACTGGGAACGTCCTATCAAACTATGATTGCGCCTCTTGTATAGCAGCAAAACCAACGACTTCGTTGTGTAAATGTAATGTAATTGTAAATCTAAATTTATACAGCGCCTTTCAGAACAAGTTCAACAGGGGCACTCCCGACCCGATGGAGCAAAGCCATTGGCAAACAACAAAGCATGCAACGAATGTCACCTGATTGAGAGCTGGGTTACAGCAGACATCATGCCATCTCATCTTAGTGTGGCAGCAAAGGCAACATCTTCTGTTGTGTAGGATGAGTTGAGAGTTAAACCGTACGTAATGAAGAAGTCGCTTTGCAAATTCCAGCTTCGGAGATGTGCAAGATGACGTGCGAGTCCATGGAAACGGGCGCCATCTTTGTCTCGGAGTCGAATGCGATCGACGGAACGTTCTGTTCCTACGACCAACCGCATCAAGTCTGCGTCAAGGGAACCTGCCATGTAAATAAATCAATTGAAAGATATCAATTAAAATTCAGTAGACTCAGTCGTTTTGTTCAAACATCAATTCATAAAAAAACATAAACAGACAGATTTGCAGACGGAAGACAGACTGACTGACTGACTGACAAACTAACAAACTGACTGTCAGACTAGCTGACCCAGTAGGGCCTACTTACTCGTTTACTGACTGGCTGTTTTTGTTAATTACGAATGCAAATATAGCTATTTCTATACATAGCTATTTCTATGTATAAATAAATAGCATTACAGACAGACCGAACTGACCGATAGATAGGGAGACTGACAGACATATAGACGTCTGACCATATATATATATATATATATATGCGTTTGAATTATTGCAGCCGGTCGGTTGTGACGGTGTGCTGAATTCTCGGAAGAGAGATGACCAGTGTGGTCAGTGTGGCGGGAACGGATCGACGTGTAAACGAGTGACCGGGGTCATCACGGAACCCCTCTCCAAGAAGGGTATAGGCGCTCAAAATGTCACTTCTTCTTCAGTCTTCTGCATGCCCTTATGGACAGAATCAAATGACGCCATTTTCTGTCTTTTGTCTAAACTCTATCGTCTCTTTTATCCATTAGCCAATATCGTATTATTTTCATAGTCTAGTTAAGCTCAGTTGGCTTCAATTTTTTCTTCAAGAACAGCTTTAGCTGATCAGTCCCCGGGGTTTACCCAAACATTAGGCTTCCTGGAATGTTGAGCAAAATCGCTAAAAACGTCCATTTTCAGATTATATCACTGTTTCACAGATTCTTCAGTAGCAAATGTAGGCTCTAGACCTTATTGCTCAAAATTTGCTCTGGATTTTTTTACTGGTGTCTGATGTCTAATAGGCCCAATTGTCTATTGATTCTGGTAGTCCTATAGTAGGCTTGTTAAGTAAATAAAGTAAAGTAAAGTCCAACCACGGGCCGAAGGCCCATTGGGAGGAGCTCATCTCCTTTATCTTGGCCCTTTAGCCGGCAATGGACGAATCCCAAGGCCCTGGACACGAGGCCGGAGTATCGCAGGACTTGCCTTTTTCTTCCCAGTTTACGCCGGTACCAAATTATACTGGTTGGTGACAGAGGCAAGTGTGCGCAAACAACTTGCCCAAGGTCGTTGCACGGGGCTCAATCCCGTATCGTCCGCTCCTCGCGCTACGAGGTCGGCCACAGTGTCACACCTGTTACAGTAGGCTTGTTAACTCATTTAATTATTATTGTGCTTCAGGATGTTTCTAGAAGGCCTTTGGTCGATGCAGACTAAATACCAAAGTGATTCGATGAATAAAAAGTAAACTAAAACTAGAGTTAAAGTGATTATAAGAATAAAAACTAAACCAGAATTAAAATTGTGACAAAATTGCCAGCTACCCTTCTGCGCTCGAGTGGGCCCCTTGACTTGCCCTG
>JAQFXW010004070.1:0-11370 GCA_034693945.1 Dendrobaena attemsi
AACTCCTATGAACAGCCCTGTGCACCCGGTTCACGTAACTCTGGATACGACCACTATCACCACGGCAACCACTACTACTACCGCGACTTCTGTGATGTTAACCTCGTCGACCATGGAGCTGGAATTCCACACGGATATGATCACCATGACGGTGGTTACGTAAATGGACAAGGGGCTGAATACGGTTACGGTCATGATGCTAGATTTGGATATGAGCATGGGCTTGGTCATAGAGCAAGCTACTAGTGACAACAGTTGCAAATTGTTACACGAAACGATGACTTGATTGAACAGAAAATTTGTACCTCTTGGATTGTTTATTAAAGTGAATTTAATAAAAACGTAAAGCTTTATTTAATATTGTGCTTTCATTAGGTAACTGTAAGTTTTGTGAAACATGTTGAGCAACAGTTTAAATAAAGGGCTTGTGTTTCTTTTTTCAACGGGTACTTATTAAATGAAGCCATTTGAATGGTACAAAGGCCTAGTCCCTTAAAGTGACGCTTATGTTTGATTTCTAGAATAGATGCGAAGGGACAACTAACTGAGCTCTAGCCCGAGTTAAATTTAATGTGAACAATTTTTACAACAAAATGTAATACTTGAGTTGCCAAACAATTGCGTTTCGTCAGTCATAAAGTTCGAATTTAAATGACTTTATAAAGGATGTGTAACAGAAACTCCGATAGGCCTACTAATCGTTGGTACCACAGAGCTTTGAATGCATTTTTCTGCATACAGTGGCTTGGTAAGTTTCATTCAGGTAAAAAAAAGTCTTAAATTGTAGAGTTAAGACTCCGCTTTAATATTGAATGTCCTTTCTGGAAAGCTGCAATCCTAACAGAAGGTTGCTTGAAGCTTGATTGATAAAAACTATGTTGGCTGGTGCTTTCAAATGACATAAATTTTCTTCTTTCTTCCTCAAGGAATTATCTTACTCGAGAATTGCAGGCCTATTATTCTGTAATTGGAAATTGTAACTGTGGGTCTAGTTTAGGCTTGCGTTAAACGTCCAGAGGCAGATATAAAATACAAACTTGAAGCGGGATACACCAATTGGAGAGAGGCGGAGAGGAGATGAAGGTTAGATGTCATTCTGAGTGACCTCAAATTCTAAGAATACTATTTACCGAGAAATACTAGAAGTGTGGTGGTTATTGACTATAGCAACTCTTGATGGAATTGGCAAAAGCGGAATTAAGTTAATTAAGGAAAGGTGACAGAAGTCTACGGATATTCTTTAATCACCTGAATGAAACGCAGGGTGTTTAATCACCATCATTTTAGCACGATGGAAACGAATAAAATTAATTATTTCCATTAACTTCGGTCATTTGACAAGTCCACTGCTCTCCTAGTGTTGTAGTCCAAGTCTTCTTTTGCGTTTTATATTTATAGACTATTATAAAACGTAGCCGTGGTCTCTGTCTGCCTTTGTTTAGTTTTGTTCAAGTCTTGCGTGTAGACTAATGCATTGTTTATGATACGGTCGACTGACATTCTTTCTACATGTCTGAACAATCGGGGTGTATTAAGTGAACGACTGTCGGTTCGGATACACAGGGTGTATGATTATCTGATGTCATATTGAAATTACTACGTTCATCCGTAGATGATAGCCAACAGTAAGGCCTTCTCATTTCTGTATAAATTCCTTTCTCACCTTTCTTCGATACAAATGCACGTTATAAGCTTAAACTGAGAGAAATATACAAGTCCAGATAAGCTCAGGGACGTCTGTTTGTGAATAATAGACTGTAATTTCTCGCCTTGTCGCCTCAAGCACTGCAGCCAATCTAGTGTAAGCTTTCGCTGCCAATTGCCTTAGCAGGTTATGCGTATAGGTCTCCCGCAAATTTGTATTTCACACCTGGAGATGGGAAAGCGAGCGATGGATTGTTCAAAGCTATAAATGAGTTATGTCCAACACTGGTTGTCATTTCCCAGCGGATTTTATGTAGCATAACCCCTTTGTATGGTGCCACTTTCTTGGTACGTTGCCTTTTTTATCTACAGTGACAGTCACAGAGACCAAATTGTCACATAAGTAAGTAAGTAAGTGTCGATTTATAAAACGCCACTTAAAGCGAACTCAACAGAGGCGCTCCCGATTCGATGGGGCAGAACCATTGGCAAACAGCATAGTCTTCAGGCGCCTACGAAACCCAGAAGGAGATAGAGAGAGGAGCTCCAGCCTCAAGTCATAAGGAAAACGATTCCAGGCAGATGGTCCAAGAAAAGCAAAGCTGCAAGTCTGGGCTGTGGCAGACCGCATGCAAGGGACGAGGAGCATATCATGAGAAACAGAGCGCAGGGCATTTCGACCCGGGATCGAAGAAACAGGAATGCAAAGATAGCGAAGAGCGAAGCCAGCAACATAGTTTCGCATCAAACAAAGTATCTTGAATTGTATGAGCAGAGTCAAAGGGAGCCAATGCATAGTTTCCCTAGTAAAAGATGAGATGCTACTAAATTTTGGAACACCCCTATAAGACGAACAGCCGAGTTCAGGACAGATTGAAGCTTCGAGAGGTTTGATACTGATACACCCGCAAAAATGGCGTTGCTTAAATCAATCCTAGTGCAGATAAGAGCCTGGATGAGGGTCAGCAGGAATGAAAAGCCAAAAGTTTCATAAAATCTGGAAGTAGCTAATAGGGCATTGCAATGTAGGCCTTCTGAAAACCAAGTCGCCAGAGTATTGGACTGTAGGCCTAATTGGTTGAACATAATGCAAGAATGATTGCCTCGTCTTTGGCAGCAGGAAAAATAACATATTTGTAGACACTTCAATTATACAATATCGGGTTGATAGGCGCACACCATAGAGGGGACACTTGTACCCCGAAAAGATATTTATTGCAATATAAATTTTTACGGAAATTATAACTTATGTGTTATTAAGAAAGTTCTTTGCACTGAAGCGGACAACTACCCCGTCCCCGGAAATTTACCCCAGTGCCAATAACCCCCAGATAATAATTACCCCCACGCCCACAGATGCAAGTAATCTAAGGCAGAAACGAATAAGTTATATTCCATATCAAATTAATAGTCCAGAACTCTATAATTATATAATTCTACCTGACTTTATTAGGCTTTAAAGATTTTAAGTGAGTAGACTTGCATGATATAGAGTAAAGTCGTTTAAAAATAACAGAGTGAAAGGATACTTACTTCATAATATTATGTCAAGTTGTTTAGTACTTATCTGTTCTTTAAACGTAAAATACAGGTTGTGAGCTAAGCCGAAATCACGCAGATAGTCAAGCACACTGTGTTATGTGTAGGCCTACTTGTTGACGACGGCCAGAATGCGTGCATTGCAGACGATTACTTCTTCTTTGGAGGCTGTGGTTTCACCAAGCTTACTTGTTCGCACACAATTTATTTTTTCTGCTTCCAAAGACGAGGCAGTCATTCTTGCATTATGTTCAACCAATTTGGCCCATGTATACTCTGGCGATTTGGTTTTCAGAAGGCCTACATTGCAATACCCTATTAGCTACTTCCAGATTTTATTAAACTTTTGGTTTTTCACTATGTAATATAATTTCAACAAAGTATTTGTACTTTTCTTAACAATCCATATCAAGATGCAATTTAGATTTATTTATGTAGCATGAAGTCCATTC
Source organism: Dendrobaena attemsi (assembly GCA_034693945.1). Classification (NCBI taxonomy): domain Eukaryota; kingdom Metazoa; phylum Annelida; class Clitellata; order Crassiclitellata; family Lumbricidae; genus Dendrobaena; species Dendrobaena attemsi. Next base: position 3,636 of record JAQFXW010004070.1, read on the forward strand.
TATAATATGCAAAAAATCGTCAACTTTTGATACCCCTCGATTTGCCTCAGAACCGTACGAGCGGGGGACGCATGTCCTTCCAATTTGCCACTCTATTTATGTTTTGGTTTGACTATAAGATCAGTATGCTAAAGCGCATGAAATGACTACGTTAAAATAATTGTAAGCCATCTTACAGATGTACGCTTTCATGCAAACTGTAAGTGACCCTTTTGGGTCTTCCTATTGACTATCAGCGATGATTAACCTGTGATTAACCTTGCGTGTTTATTGTCTTGTCTTGTTCAATTAAAAACATTGACTTGACTGATATTCGTACACCCCTATAAGCGATCATACCATATTGATTAGCACTTGTGTTCGCTCTTAAATTCTTTCTGGCAGTCTATCCTCCTCCCTATCTCATCTCAAGATCACTGGAAGCGCTTCTGAATGTTTGACCCTACGAGAGGCGCTATATAAATGTTAGATACGATACGATACTTGAATAGAATCGATCTCCACATGTATGTTTGACTTCGGAAGGTAGTCGGAGTTGTTGCGTAGGTGCATGACGATCAATTCAAGCTTTAACAAGCTTAGGTAATCATTTGAAAAAGATCCCGATAGTTATAAATTTTTGTTCATTTCTAAAACTTTCGATTTCATCAGAAAGTAGAAACCTGATCTAAGAGATCTACAGGAATCCTTGTAGAACTACAAAAAGAACGTCTGCAGTCTGCTAGAAGTTTGATGGTATTCAGGTAAACTGTATCTGCTTTCTCCTATGCCAGGGTATATTTAAATAGAAACTTCGCGCTCAAGTGGAGATGACTGACTTGCATCTCTTAGACCTACCAAAATAGGCCTAGATTAGAGAGTCACAACAATTGGAATTCTTCAATTTTGCATTATTTTTGTCTATAGAACGATTTCCAGATGTCATACCACAAGGATTTTGACAGCTGTATGGAATGTAATATCTGTAGGCCTATAGAGCAGCGGCTTCTGAGTAGTTATTTTGGAAGGAGCACTACATTAATTATTGCAATGATTGAATAAATATGACTGCCGATGCAATGTTAACTTTGCAACTCGGGGCCTACTTCTGCTTCAATGAATGCTCTGTACATGTATAACTTGCTTTTACCAGTTTACCTACATGACACGAGTCAGCAGCACCTGTCACGCAGATCCCGCAGGCCGGCGCAGGGTATGAGAAATGGAACGATTGCAGCGTCTTTCCCCCATATAGTTTAAACCTCAGCCGATGAATCTCTAATTCAATTCAGCAGCAGCAGTGCCAAAATAAAAACAAATGGAAAGAACGATCTAAGTCGAACATGAGTGTTTGTATGATTGATTTAATATGGCTGTTGACGTAGATTTTAATTGTATTCATCAGAGTTCAATTCTAGTTTGTTCCTCATTTTATGATATTTTCGTCCACAGAGAAACTATTTCCAGAAAGGAACTCCACACACTCGCGTGACATAAAGATGCCGGAATATAGTGAATTTAAACAAATGCACTGATAATTGTTGTGAACGATTTTTATTTACAGTAAGTAGTGATTATGGATGATAGCGTAATACTGGAATTTTCAGAGCGATTGGCCTAGTTATCACGCCAATATAATCAGCACAGCAAAAAGTGACCAATCTATTCACTGTTTCTGTTTTTTCTTGGATCAAATTATCATGTTAATAATATATCTAATAACGAGCACCATGTCCATATCCAGCGCCGTGACCGTATCCATATCCAGCTCCCTGGTGACCATATCCGTGTGGAATTCCAGCTCCATAATCGACGAGGTTGACCTCACAGAAGTCGCGGTAGTAGTAGTGATTGCCGTGACGGTAGTGACCGTAGCCGGAGTTACGTGAACCGGGTGCACAGGGCTGTTCATAGGAGTTTCCGTTTGAACAGATGACGAACGAATAGTCGTTCTTGTAGTAGAAACCGTCGTTCCCGCATTTACCTGTTAATAAAATGAGGGAAATGTGAACTTCTCTTTTAACTTCCTGAGCGAGATTGCTATAACACTTTCAATCGCCATGTGCAAAGGAGACCTTTCCTTCTAAAAAGACGTTAAATGACACTTCTCGTATACACGTTCAGTTCGGAGTCTTTTGTCCATTCTCTTAGCAGAAGACCAAGGCATACCTTATCAATTTGCAAATCCACTCTAAACTGTCTCTCACTTAGACCGCAATGATCTTCTGGTTAATTCGCAATAGGTTGATATCTTGTCCATTGGACAATGGAAATTACAAGTTACCATACTAACTGCATTATCAATTACTAAGATTATGCATAGTATGTGTGTTTCCAACGCTAACTTTGTAAATAGTCATCTCAACCGACCACCACTTCTATATTCTACCTAAACCATACTTACCTCCATAGCGACCATGGAAGGCATATCGACCGTGGGCGTAGCCGTCCGGGACGCCGGCCATTGCGGCCACAACGAACAGAGCGAGGATAAGGAGACACTTCATCTCGTAGTCTAACAGCAGAAGTTGTGAATACGAAACTTCGACACTTGATCAGACTCCGATTCTTTAACGGGTCTCGCGACTTTTATATATGCTCGATGTAACTCCGTCTCCTCCTGTCTGTCATTCGCACCGAGAAAGTCACGTCCGGAAGTATGTGGCTCGGTTAATTGCAGTTGGTTCACAGCCAAGAACTGCTGTCGTAAATTCTATCCAGTATGCTTCAGGCATGAGATGCATATTGGTATTGCTGATGGTTTGTCTGTCTGTAATGTTACAGAGTTAGGAGGAGGAGGAGGCGGAGTCAGGTGGCAAAGGAATCGGACTTGGAATTCCTCGTTCTTCGGCAAAAATTAATCTGCATTTATGATTGTTTTGGTCCTACCTCTGCGCAGATTTCTAATTAATTTCTGTAATGAATTGACTTATTGCGAAATAATCGTTCGTTTCCTGCATTTCGAAATATCTCGCAGTTGGAAAACTGGTTCCTTTTAAATACCTTTCTCACAGGGATCATTTAACTGTTTTGGATGATGAATTGGATGATGAATGCCACGAGGCACGAGCCATTAGTTGCCTTCTGCCATTCTGAAGTTCCAAAAGTGTCGATATGATTGTTTGTTCACTGTTCAGATATTCCGCCAATTCATATTAGTTATAAACCATGAGTTGCAAATAAAACTGACATGATATAGTTATCACGATCTACTGAGTAGATGCTAAGAAGTATATTAAGAGCGTGCATACTCTAGTAGTCTAATTCTACTACAGCCGTTACTTAGTATGTGTCTAACAATATCTATACCTATTATAGGCCAATATTGGCGGCTCGCTCAACTGGAGTAACGTGTTGGTTACGATGAATTCCTTGACACAGTGTTGCACGCCTATCGACGAAACAGCTTGGCTATGCTGTCCACAAATGGCAGAGCAGAAGACGTGCCAGTAAGTTTAATTGCATACGTGCTTAGAAATAAATGCATCCGACCTATTAACCTTCATTTATTTCTATAATACATGTAATACCAAGAATAGGTTATTATATGTCAACATGTAATACCAAGAATAGGTTATTATATGTCACGGCGCTTGTCTCTGAGTTAGAGGCATGTCAAATGTCATGACTTCAATCGGCGGATATTAAGTTTGCATTTGACGAAATGTATGTAGGCCTATAAGAGATATTCATTGAACGATGATCACGCTAAGATAAGCAAGTTAAAATACACGAATTTAACTTACTGTATAAATCTTCTCTGATTAACTAAGCTCCTATAGTTTCGATATTGAAGCAAATGAACGTGCAGCTCGCGGGAACATTTTTTGTGACGTTCAGGAAAACTGCAAGTGAAAATAAATTAGGCCTATTAATTCATGAATTATATTGTTAAATAGGAAATTTTATCTGACTGATTCTGATCCGTTCACGTTAATTTTGAAGGCACAGTATTAGTAGGCCTATGCAGTGGATTTCTTCGCTTCACCTGGAAGACCAGAGCCTTCTAGATTCTTCTTGTACTCGTTATACTGCTTTGGCCACATTTCTTTATCAAGAGAAATGCTGTAGAATTTTAGAGACAGATATGAACAACGTCGTCATCATTATTAGTTTTATGGAGAAGACTCTGTGGTTCATAGTCTTATAAAGTATACGTTAAAACAACAAGAGAGAACTTATCTCATTAGTTTGTTGAACACGTGAAAGGCAAGCAGCCAAATGGTTCGCTGAAGGAATTGCTTTCGATTATTCGTGTGTTCCCGGAGCCACCGTCATTCATGATTTCCAATAAAGTTTAACGTTGAATACACGTCTTGATATCCTGGATTTCTGGCCTGGCATTCGAACGGACCACTCAATCCGACTCTTGCGGACTTGATTTGAATAAGAGGCTTTTGGTTAGGCCTACAAAGCCGTAAAATGTCTTAGACTGTTAAAAGCCTCCTTCATAACCCGATGTCTCTGTGGAAACGAAGTCCCAATGCCAGCAGTAGCATTATCTTATTTCTTTGAATATGATAATCGATTTCTTTTTATTAATTCAGAATGGCAGATGCAGTAGAATTACAATCACAGTAGGAATGACTGATTCGGTTAAATTACAAGAGTCGAATTTAAGCGTTTGATGCCGTGCAAGACGCTATAATCATTACACAACAGGAGTTTTGTCTGAATCGAACTTGGGTCGTAAGCTCATCATGACCATTTCTCTCACCCTCTCACCTCAGAGTCAGAGAAGTTGTGAGTGAAAGCCTTGCTCAAGATCATGTATACATATAGACAGCGACTTGAGGTGGATTCGAACCCGAAACCCTATGTTTTCAAGACATGGAACATGACCACTACACCATTTAGCCCCACAAGTGCATAAGTGCACAAAAGCTATGTAATTACACAACTATTATATTCTACCACATTGTTCTAAACGCTTGCGGCACATCAATAAGCTTTGGCTTACTGTTACGTTACATTACATGTAATAGGTTGCAGCATCACGTAAGTATTGTCACTGGAGATAAAGAAAAGAAGGAAGATGAGTTTATTGGCTTCAGTCGTAACATGGCTGCTGGCCATTGATCTCCTCACAGCTGACCCATTCACCGCCCTTCCCCCCACCCCAACCGACCCAACGAAGCGACCGGTCAGCAGAAAGACCTTTCCTTGCTGTGGGCAGATGAAGGCAATCGAAGCGGGGAGTCGTACGCCCGAGGGTCGGCTTCTGGCGCTCCCTCTAACCGTCCCTACTACTCGTCAGGCGGTCAGCAATTCCGTTATATCGCTATCGACCGCAGATGCGAATGGTCCCAAGTCGTTGCCCCTTTCCCCTTCTCTCTCTTTATGTATCTATCTCTATTTGTAGGTCTGTCTCCGTCTCTGTCCGTATGTATGTTTGTGTCTGTCTTTCTCTGTATGTTTGTCTCTTTTATTCTCACTCTCTATTTTTGTTTTTGTTCCTATCTCTATCTGTAAGTCTTTCTCTGTGTCTTTTTCTAGCTTTGACTCTCTGTCTTTGTTTATATCTCTAGCGGTCTGTTTATCTCTGTCTGCTTCACTCATCTCTGCCCTTCGTTCTGTCTCTCCGTCTCTGTCTCTCTATGTGTGACTGCTTTTTCTCACTCTTCTCTCTGTCTACCCGTTTCTCACATTTCCCCCGACTCAGCCTGTGTCTGTCTTTGTGACTTCGTCTATATAATACACATACAAACAAACAAACAAACAAACATACACATACAAATACTAACCCGCCACCTGTCGACAGCATTGAACCTCAGAAAAAGAAAATACAATCGCACAGGATAGGATAAGATTTCTTGAGCACTGAAAGCATTCGTAGATATTACTTGTTAACACTTATACTTCTTAATCTGAAAATTAATTTTGAGGACAATTTCTGACCTTTTCTGATCGTCCCACTGACAATGCATACGTTAAGTTTTTTTATCTTGCAGCTGGTGTGGCATGGTGCAAAAACGGAGTATAAAATTAGAAACATTTCTTCCCTGCTGTCGTTTGTAACCCAGACTCTTTGAGAAACATGCCAGCTAGCTAATCACTTGATCTTCACTTTTCTCCCCGTGTCTGAAGCACTGAAAAATTACAGGTGCTGCTTAGTGACAAATTCTTTCTAGTTTCATCTTCAGAAAATAATTATCCCCGGCAGCCACGTCTTACTAACTCGATAACTATTTTAATGTCAAGATTCAGCAATTATATGTACTACTCCTACTGCGGGCCTCTCGTATTATTGTCTCTGTTAATGCTCGGAGTAAATCCAGTAGGAGAAACTCTACGGAATCAAGCGTCTTATAAAGTGGCGTGAAAACCAATAAGGACGTTGTTCACACTGATTCATTATTATTGACTTTTCTTATATCATAATTGTTGAGAATTTGCGGAGCTGCTCCAGAAGAAATAATCTAGATTGTTTCTCGCGGCGCTACTGTTCATTGGTTATTCGCAGAAGTTTATCTGCTCAGAAGCGCTCTCTGCGCTGGCTTACACGATGCTAAATGACATTAGGTAATAAAAAAACGTCAGTATAAAAAATGGTGCAGGGTAGGCTGGATGAGTCAGCAGAGGCCGTCCCTTGCAAACACGTAACACCAACTAAAGCAGCCCTGTTAACACATCTGCAGAAGAAGATGACGTGGATGCTCAGAGATAGAATCAAAGTTAGAGACAACACTTTTGTTCGAATTGAACTGAATTAATCATCCGCTTCGTTGTTTTCAGTAGCAACAGAAATTGTGAGAAATTAAAAAAACTATCAAATAAATAGAAAGGATCTTCGTTTTAGGGATAGAAAGAGAGAGAAAGAGAGAGAGAGAGGTAGAGACAGGCAGACAGGCAGACAGACAGAAATACAGACAGATACAAAAACACAGATAGAAACAGAGACAGAGAGAAAAGGCAGATAGACAGATACAAACAGAGAGAAAGACAGACAGACTCAGAAAAGACAAAGACACAGATAGAAACAGAGACAGAGATAGAGAGAAAAAGTAGAGAGACAGAGACAAAGACATTGAGAGAGGCAGACAGACAGAAAGAAAGAAACAGAGAAAGAAAGATAATATTATTGGACGAGAGTGGATTACAATCATCACTGCCTTGTGTGCACAATTAGTAGGCCTAAACCAATCGTAAATTTCGTAGAATTTAAGTAACTCTGCCGATGTTATTCAAATGTGAGTTTCTGATTTCTTAATTCTTAGAGGACCAACTTTTCTTTTGAGGACTGTAGGCCTAAGTGAATTCAAGTCCAGGTTGTTTGGTTAGTTTCTATTCCAGACCAGCGTCCGGGATAGATTGAATTGTGATGACGGTTCCAGGCTTTTATCCGTTCCCGATTTTCTCAGTAAATATTAGTTTTCTGCTCGTGCTTATTTCGTTACAAATAATCGTAACGTTTGTTTTTATACAGCGTAGGACTTCCTTAGGCATTGGTGGGAAACCGCAGACTTCTCATATCTCTAATCCTCATACCCTAGACTTAATATCAAAATTTTGCCAATACTGAAGACAACCTTTGTGACAGAAATCTGGACTTCTTAAAATTATTATTCATTCATATCGAACATTTATACAACAACCCTTCAAGAACACTGATCTCAGGTGGAAGTATAGACCTGTATGCTGCCCTCCAAAGCCAAAACACAGTAACTCGAAAAAATCCATTTTTTATCTTTTTACATTTTTTCACTTGAGATGTCACTATCTTCATGTATAATAATTGTCAAAGCTTAATTTTCAC
>JAQFXW010004071.1:0-11368 GCA_034693945.1 Dendrobaena attemsi
GATGGATGGATGGATGGATGGATGGATGGATGGATGGATGGATGGATGGAAGAACGAATGGATAGGAGGACAGTACGAGAGATGGAATGAATATAATTAATCATTCATTCGTTCTCATTGTTGATACTATTCTTCTGCAATTTGTGACGATAGATCTCTCTCTATTCAACCGAGCAGAAATCATCTCTCGTCTGATTCATTAAACAAGATTGCTGATTAAACAGCCACTTAACTCTGCGCTGTGACACTTCATATGCGCCATCATGCATGGGCATAGACGCCTGTACTTGACTATGTAGGCCTATAATTATAATATGCGTAGCTTATTACGTATTAGCAAATACGACTGTATAATATTAATAGTAAACATCCTCGTTCTGGAAAAGTGATAAATATTGTTCTTCCGAAAAGAGTTACTCGGCCTTTCGCAGACATTAAGCTTAAGAGTCTTTGCACTCTGCTGGGCTGCTAAAAGTAATGAAAGATAACGAACCATAGAATCTTGGAGTAAACGATTAGAATGAGCGGAGTAGACAATATTATAGTGCTTGCATGCTGTCATTAGTAACCGCTTCCTGACCTTTACCTTTGGTTCAAATTTGTAACAATGTAATCCATTAAAAAATAGTTTGATTTTGTCACACAGATTCAGCCACGCAGATTGACAAATTGCCCCATTTATAAGTCACGCCATGTTGTCATTAGCATTTAGTTTGTAACACTGTTAATTGGACTGCGATGATTAACATTTAACTGTGGCTGTGTTATGTAGCAGTAAGCGCTGATAAGCATAGACGTAACTTTGTACTGTGACAGTAATTGTAATGGGTGTCCGTAAAATAGGAATCCGACATTTGCGCCACTAATGCCCCCCGACTGAGGGCTCTCTTCTGAAAATTAAACACTTGAGCCAACAAGATCTTTATCAGAAGCAGAAGATTAATCGTTTGTTTATGTGTTCAGGCCTCGCAAAAGACTGTGGAAACAAAATTAATGTCTAAATGCTACAGATCTATTTTTTAAGCCATAGTAAACAATTGAGAGATTCCGTGGCATAATCGTGAACAATGCACCAGTTCATAACTTCATATTATATCATATGATTTATTTCCTAGATTTCCAACTCCTCTACAATCAACATTTTCGTCATTATCATCATCCACTTCTGGTTTCAACATTTCTGTTTGTCATTCTGCTTCTGTTTTACTTCCAGGGTTTCCACCCGTCATCCCACTTCTTTTTAAGCTATCAACATTTTCATTTGTCATCTCACTTCTCCTTTATTCCCATCAGTTCTATTCATCAGTCTGCTTCTTGTCTCATGCGTAAATAATATATAGTGCTAAAACGACAAATTACCCTTTTTGCCTGAACCGACTGAGCAATTATCGGGGTGAAGGAGTGGGTGCGGGATTTGACAAGTGTCGGGTCTATTGGGGGTGTAGATTAATTGTTTCGAGGGAAAATGTCGAGACACAATAATTGTTGGTGGCAAACCGTAGCTGTACCTTGTAATTGCAATCTAGAAAACAACAAAGGCTCTTGGAATATGACACTAGTAGGCTAGGCCTATATTCACGAGAGGATTTTTATACAAAATCGTTCAGCTTTGAAGTAGTCAAATAATGTGATTTTTTACTTATTCCTTTGATTACGTGGTGTGATAAAAGGCGACAAATCGTTCCTACTTCTGCTGCTCCAAGACAATGGCTTTCTTATTATCTCATGTCAACAAAAGTTAATAAACTCCAATTTAAAAGAAACGTGATTAAGTTAAGCATAGATGCATAGAGATATCTATAGGCTTGCTGATTATTATGCAAGTAATGCTTTTAAGTAATTATTATTATTGGCCTAATTTATTATTATTATTGCTATCATCATCATCATCATCATCATCGACTTCATCATTATCATCATCATCATCATCATCATCATCATCATCATCATCATCGTTCATCATCGTCATCATCACTGCCCAGAGTGTTTCACTGGTCATTTATTTGGTTTCCTGTAAAGCGCTTTCAGTGATCCCGCGATTGATGAAATTCCCAAGCGCCTTTGCGAAGCGCTTAGAGGTCATAAGAATATCACTAAAGAGCCTAGAATCTCCTGCGTGACCTTCGTTTAAACATCTTGACCTTGACGTCATTCTCCTCATTTTAAAATCAAAATCAAATTCCGTTTATTAGTAAAACAGCAACCGATGTACAGACAATCATTACAGTAGACAAAACATATTACACAAGAACACGGTTGAGCTTCTAAAGGAAAACCCCAAAGGGATGGGTCCCGCTAGCGAGGTGCTCAAAATACTAGTCGTATGTAGACGGCATAGAAGTTCATAAAACAAAAAAAACACGAGAAAAACATAATTAGTTGCATTGCATCAAAATAATTGCTGTGATAAAAAAATAAAATTAGAAGAAGATAAGAACTGTCATAAAAAATTACATTATAAACAATTAAGCAGACAAATTAATCAGATACAGTTTTTGCGAGCGTTTAGATGGACGTAAGGAGGTCAATTCCTTAGGAAGGCTGTTCTATAAGGCAGAACCTTGACACTTTATAGAAAACCATTTGGCTCCTCATTCTGATCCTGCATCATGATAATCGCAATATATTGCTTTTTGAAGATCTGCTCTTAAGCTAAACGCAAGGCAACACTTCGTTCAGGTGTGCCTGTTCATTTCTCCCAAAGAACGTTCAGATTCATAATAATTCTCTTCTCGCGCCTCACAAATCGAATGCAAAATGTCTCCTTACGGTTGATTGCAGATGTGAGAAATTCCAGTTGCACATTTGTTCATCGACACTCGACACAGAGTCCATTATGAAAACGGAAGGCACTGATCCACACAGCCAACCTTCATCATTTACTCGAGGATTAATTCCAGGCATATATCTTGTCTTCCTCCATCGAGACATGCGAATATGTCTTTATGAATATAAATCAGACAGCGAGCCATTGAAGCAAGACAATCAATCTCGTCGAGTTCGGAATTCAAAAGGCCTGCGGCGTAGTCTCTTAGAACGTCGTCTATACGTTGGGCAAAGGAGACATGAATTCATGAAGTTAGAACATCAAGTGGGCATGGAAGCACTATGGCAGATTAACATTTGCAAGCACAGAAAGACAGATAGATAGCCAGGGATGCAGTCAGACGACAGAAACTCAGAGAGGCAGAGAGGCAGGACGGCAAGGAGGAAAGAACATTTAAATAATATCGTCGTTTATTTCCAGCTCGCTATGACAGATCGAAATTGCAGTATTAATCAATGTTCCGGTAATTACAGAAGAACCGCTGGCTGCTGTGCAAGGCGCCCTCTTCATTTTATACTCATCTCGATCTACGACGCTGTCGTCAGAGGGAATGAAGGTTGAGTCGACCTGAAGAAGTCTTCGTATGCGTTCTTTGTGCTGGATTCGATGTAATTCGATATGATAACTACTGGAGAGCTTTCGTTTGACGGCATTTTCGTGCAGTGGAATATTGTGAGAATGTTTACGATGGACCATCTTGGGTCCTGGTCTGGAATAACGAATCGAGTCTATAGCACACAGGACATCAACCGATGTCGAGACTCGATCACCGCTCATGTGCATCGATGCAAGCATTACGTGGTTTAAAACACCGGAGACTCATCTCCTCTTCCTCCTCCTCCTCCTTCTCCTCTTCATCTTCTTCTTCCATTGCTCTTTCTGTCCCATGAACGTCTTCTAATCTTCTTTCCTTGCTTTCTTTCTGTTCTGATTGCTATTTTTTTATTCTACTTCTGATCTTTGTGTTACATTTTGTTCCTTGCTTTATTTACGTCTATATCTATACCTTATGTTCCTTTTATTCTGTTGCTTTTGCTCTTCTCGTTATTTCTGTCCATATTTTGTACTTTCATGATATCATTGTTTCTTGCTCATCTTGTCCATCCCTTTACTCCTGGTCCTGGTCCAGTCTTTGTGCCTAGTCTTTTCATGGGATTGTTAAGTGCTGCTATTTACGACTCCAGACCTGTTAAAAGAACTGTTTTCAAGCGATTTTATGGAACAATCAAAAATCAAAGGGGAGCCAGTCACTCACTACTGTCAAGCGGTCCAGAACAGATAGACTCCCTAGCACGTACATCGTCTTAGCCCATCCCATCCAATGTTCAGGAATAACACGTGCAACGTGCATACGTAACAACACAAAAAGAGTCGCTACTATGAGCTGTGCCACTGACCAACAGAGGTCTTTCTTTGTAGTTCTTCTTTGTGATCTTGCTGTTTCGTTTGTCTTATTCAGACTCTTTTTATTCACACTTATAACTCTCTTTCTTCTAGTTTTATTTAACCTCTTCTGGTTTCTCTTATTCTCCTTTTTGCATCGCTTCTCCTGACGAGATTGTTTTCCTTCTTTGTTCATTTCGTTTTCTTTTCCTCAAATCTGTTACTTTTCATTCTCTTTAGCGATTTCTCTTCTTTACATCGCCATGATCATAATACTAATAATTTCACTTGTTCTCTTTTTGATGTCTTATAATTTGTCATCAATCAAAAGAACAGACTCATTAGTTCTACACTATTTATGATTGATCTCCATTGTAATGGAAAAACGCTAAGCTCTGCAGCATTTGAACTAATCAAGCGAAATGATGAACGTACAGAGTATTCCGAGGTTGGTCAATAATCAGCAGTCTCTCTTGTATGCACGTTGTTTCTTGTGTATAGCTTTGTCAATCGTCAGTAACTGTGGTCAGTTAACTTTGTCTCGAGACTAATATGTCTCGTGTCTATTATAACTGGCTAGATTTGTTCAAATACTTTCATGGACTTCCACTAAAAGAGTCATGCTAATGAGCCACCCAGAATGAATTCTCTTTATATAAGCCTGTAGTAATTTGAGTCTAAAATTTTGATATTTTTTAAGTCTAGACAAAATTTACGATATTTGGCGGTTAGCAGAATATAATGCAGACAGTCACTAAAGCAAACGATGATCCAACATGCAATGCAATGCAATTCATTTGACTCGAGTAATAAGCCAGTTGCTCATGAGTTATAACGATATTGATCCGGAAACTCTAGACCACTGTAAAATTTTCAAGTATACGTTATAAGAAGAGACGGTGATCAAGCGGCTGGTTAGTGTTAGTGTAAGATCCATAACATAGGCCTCGACCTGCGTGCAGGTAAACAAATAAGAAGAATAGTTATAATCTACATAATTGTTTTTACCTGCATTGCTAAAGAGGTTACATTGAGGTCAATAAGTAAGATTAGCCTAAGTTGAGTTGTTGACAGTGTTCATTAATTGGGGAATAAGCAATTGTAGTCGCAAACTCTGTACGCCTATAGTTTCTGATTTCGTGTGATAGACTTTTCAGTTAATGCTGAACCAAAAATGGTCAAACTTTATTAAACCTATTAAACACTATTTAATCTCCATTAAAATGCCCCATCCTTGGATAAACGTTAGTAAATTTTGCCCGTTACTGACGAAATGCAATGTTATCAGGGAATTGTTCATCTAATAAATTATTGTGTAGAAAATATACGAAGGTTGTCTATTGTTCTTCCACAAACTTGTAGTTTGCGGACATAGATTTTGGAAAATTGCCGAACTTAAGCACAGGTGATTAATACATATAAATACTAAAGAAATCAAGGTCGGAATCAGGCTACATCAGGCGTAGCAGGCATTTGCCGGCAGGTGGATCTCAATTAATCGACGCTTTAAAAAATAATGTTATTTGAGGGTTTTCTATCAAGTATCGGTGATTGAGAATTTCAGACGGCTTAACGAAGAACCTTAATCTGATTTTCATTAGGCTGACTCGGGAGAGTGGTTACATAACTGAGACTAAAGACCATCTGCATGAAATAATAAATGTTTGAAGAGTTTCATAATTTCTACTATTTGTGAGAGAAACCCAAACGATGTAGTCGAGCGCCCCGTTGAGTTCGCTCCGAGGACGCTATATATTATAAATATAAATATATATAGGGCCTATACAAGTGAAAAGATCAGTATAACGATGTTAATAAACAGAATTTGATTAAAATACAAGACGGTCTAAAAAAAGAGGTTCTATGAACCGAGAAGAATGTGTAAGATGGATGTTAAGTGAAAGTGAATGAGTTGTCGCAAGCTGTGTGCAAGATTTGCAAGTCACTGTTGCAATCATCCAGGTAACAGATAACAGGATGAGAAATGGATGGGAAGGGAATGGACGAAAAAATACGAGATGCGGAGAAAGAGAAAAATGGAAGAAAATTGAGGAAAAATAGGTAACACGGTGCATGAAGTGATAGAACGTGGAGGAGAGAGATGATAATTGTGATAAATCGAGATAGTGAAGCTGGAGGACAAGATGGAAGGAAAGAGGAGAACGAAGAAGAGGAACAGATACATAGGGAGAGCGAGGGAGGCGGAGATGGAAGGCAAATTGTTAGAGGTAATTTGCCTTGCAGACATGTATATGCAGATGACATGTGTGGGAAAGAAGAAGAAGAATATCTGCTGCAGTGGAGTCTTTTTGTGTGAAACATTAGCCTCATCTGATCAACAGTAGAGGCAGCCGCCTGAAACAGCTGCTGCCGTTGCTAAATCACGACGACTGATATCACTGTCTACAGTATACCATTCGCTCGCTCAGAATGCACCAGCCTAACGATTTCACAAGCAATATCATCACCAGGACTGTAGCTTACATCTCAACCGTCACCACAGAAACCATTAACCACACAGCCACAATCACGACGATCATTACAACCGCCCACAGGACCACCAGCAAAGCAACCATCATGCACCCCCCCCCCCCAATACGCATTTCCACCATAATAAGAACCCAACAGCCGCTGCCAACCACAGCATCACAGTCATCGTCGTGTCTACCACCAGCAGCAACTCAGACATCAGAAGCAACATTACATCCACCGTAACATGAGATTCGACCGACAGTTAATGTCTTAATATTGGTAGAAGTCTTGGTCTTAATTGGTAATTGCATAGTCACGTAAATTAGTTATAATTATATTGTTACTATAAGAAATCATTCTTGTGCGCATTCGGTTTCTTTACGGTAGAGACGTCGCAACGAGTTCAAACAGTAGGGACAATTCTAGAGTGTTGTCCCACTGCCAACGGGGGTCGCGGGGACAACTCCCCAACTTTTGACAATGGTGAGGGGACGCAGTACACATCTGTTCCCACCCTAAATTTCTGAAGAAAATTTGTGTCTTTGCACTTCATAACGAAAAACAGGGAACAAAGGCAGCTGATAATTATGTCAAGGCGTTGTCACCATTAACTAAAAATGTAGAACTTTTGTTTATCACTATTCTGTTTTATCCTTATGATGTTTCGCAATATAGTAAATAAATATCTCAAATCATCTGAATGTGCAATCAGCCAATCATGTCATGAGATCTACGGCCGAGACGTCGTAACCATTAGCCAGGGAAAATTGGAAAGACTGCTGTCCCCTCTCGTACATGTACGGTTCAGAAGGAAATAGAAGCGGTCCAAGAAATTGACGGGTTTTTTGCATATTATTGAATGTACTTCATGCTATTATAATCAATCGAAAATACACGTTGGTATGGCATGTTAAGAAAAGTAAAAGTACTTTGTTGAAATTATTGTATTACATAATGAAAAGCCAAAAGTTTCATAACATCTGGAAGTAGCTGATGTGCAAAATAGGCCTGCTGAAAACCATGTCGCCAGAGTACTGAACTAAAATTTATTGAACATGTGCAAGATGTATGAATGATTTCGATCGCCTTTGGCAGCAGAACAGATAACATCAATTGTGTGTGAACAAGTAAGATTGGTGGAGCAGTGAGATAGTAACCGCCTTGCGTCTGAAAAAGACGTAGGTTCGATTGAGACCCAAGCCACACGTATAGACCTTACACAAGTCCTTCACTTGGACGCCCATCGGTTGTGAATGAACTCCAAAATAAATTAGCAATGCGTCCATGGATTCCAAAATAAATTATCGCAACGGTTTAAAAATACCGTTTGTCTCATATTGTATTTTAAAAAGACTTTAAAAAATGTCTCGCGCTCACGCGCGAATGTCTTTCTCAAACACTCTTCACACAAAACACCACCTTTGGTCAGTCCTACTGTAGCAACATTGTTTCTCCTATACTGTATAATGTATACATAATAAGTTCGGAATTTTTACTGATAGGCTACTACAGTAATTGCATACGCTTATGACTCCTCTTCATTTGACTTGGACTCCAAATTGTGTGCTGTGATGCGTCCACTGCCGTCCAGGACTCCGAAAATTAGGCGTTAACGGAATCACTGATTGACAAACCGCCACACTGTGTCTGCATGACTTTGCTTTAAAATGCATTTTCAATGTAAAAATAAAAACGAAAAAGAATCGCGCTCACGCACGAATAGTTTTACCAGGTTCAGAATATCGCTCACTTGTTAGGTAGACAGCTGTTGTACATTTATTTCTAATTGTTGATCAAAGAAACAAAACTGCAGAATTTCTAATAAAGTTATTGTCTTAGAAACAGGGACTATATTAATTTTTATGACAGACCATTAATTTTAACACATTTTTTGAAGAAAAAAGAGGTTAAATTTTTTTTCGCGTTTACGCACGAAGATTTCTTTCCACTCAAAAGTATCCCCCCCACCGGTCAGAGAAGATCGCCGCCACTGTAAATAAGTATATAATATATAGTACGATGACAGATAGATAGATACCTAAACTAACGGACAGACAGGCAAAATCTGACAGGTAAGACACGTCGTAGAGGGAACGAACGAACTACTAATTGTCCATCCGAAACTGTTCAGCTCAGTCAATAGAAAAACAATTGGCGTTTGCTATAAAAAAACATTTGTTGATCTATCGCTCTGCTCTGATATTAAATTTCCAGCCAGACGAATTTTCTTGTCTGGACTCTATTTACCACTCTGTCTAATTCCATCTCTTCCTCTGTTTACCACTCCATCTAATTCCATCTCTTCCTCTGTTTACCACTCCATCCAATTCCAACTCTTCCTCTGTTTACCTCTCCCTCTAATTCCATCGCTTCCTCTGATTATCGCTCCATCTGATTCCATTTCTTCCTGGATTCTATTCCTTCCTTGACCTTTTCTCCGCTTTGACACACTCTGTCTCCACCTAATCCGGAACCTGCCGCTATTTATGTTGGCGCCATATAAATCATATCATTAGACTACATTGATTCAGGTATACTGATAAAATTCACGAAACATTTGGGTGGGTTTTTGAGTACAATAGACAACAAGTACGATAGGCCCTCAAGGAGTGGCCTCGTTGCCTCACAGCTCCAATACCAACAAATAGTTAACTATTATAATGCATGCCATTGCATGTAATACATATAGGCATACGTACATGTAACTGAATAATATCATATAAATGCCCGTGCATGCAGGTGCATTTTGTGAATGTATGTAAGTATACAGGGTGGGTCAAAAAAGGAACCCTGCTACATATTTTGCTATTAAATTTGTCAAAAATGGAAAAGTTTAAATCAAATTTTAGAAACTGATAGGTAGTTGATATTTACGTATAAATGCCAAATTGTACCAAAATGTTTCGCACTTCTAGTGAGCCCACCCCGCATTTTCATGTCTGATAAAGGCTTAGCAGTATGTTTCTAATATATTGGTCAAAAGTGGAAATTTTGCTAATGAAATTCTACAACTTAAAGGTAATTCGTATCTAGGCCTATACATATAATGACCAAAGTTTATAAAAATATTTCAAGCGCATCAAAAGTTACAGTACCTTTTAGCGAGACATCTCCTGTATTCTGATAAATGAAAAAGTCTAATGCAACAAATTTTACAAAAAAAGTTCTGTAGCTATTGTTGAGCTTGAAATGTTTTTATAGAATTTGGTCGTATATGTTGTGTTGTATCGTATCTACAGAGATTTACAAAACGCCTCTCGCAGTATAACTATCCAGATGTGTTCTCGAGCAGCACGGAAACTCCGGAGGAAAAGAAACACCTGTATAGAATAAGAATCCTACATGTACAAGAAGGCTAAGACTATTAGCTAATCCCGTTCTGCGTGAGCGTTCATTCCAAATGGGGGAACCCACTACAAAAGGACCGACGTGGATTGGGCTAGTCATGATAGGAAGACCTAGCTGATCAGTGGACCGCAAAGAGCGAGGAGGAGTGGGTGCAAAAAACGAACATCATTTTATTTTAGTCCGTAAGATATTTTGAACAAAGAGAATCGAGAATTAGGACACAGTAACAACACTTTATATACAGTAGCATGCAGATAGAGATAATACTGTGCAAAACGATGGAGTAAGCCTAATGTATGTGCTTAGCCGATGCGTTTAAATCGATTGACCGGAAAAGAGATGCTGCAAAATTTAGTTCCATAAGAAATGCGCTACAGTTGCTTTATTAGGTCTAGATAATTACAAAATGAGCGCAGATAGGCACGGGCTCCATTTTGCCATGATAAAGTAGAGCGCAAAATCATTCTCAGCTGAAAGAGGCGGGAACTGGTTGAGCTAAATAGGCCCCTATATATTCTCAGTGAATTTTAAACGAGTATCCAAGAGAACATCCGAAGAGTAAGTCCAGAATTTCTCAGTCAGTAGCCTAATGGAATGTCAAGCTTGAAAAGCAGATGTCCAATTCCAAACCCAGATCAAGCAGTCTTCGTACAGAATTCATGTTGTGTCAGTCTCTCGACATTTAATGATTCAGATGGACAGGAATTAGGCCTACTTGCAGACGCTGGTCTATCTTAGCTTAAAGACTCTGTATGCATTTCGAAGAATAAATACATTGAAGTAACAGTCATGTAGTCGATTATAATAAATGTGAAAAAGAAACATTCGCCGATGGTAGACATCTTCTGTCTACATAGCCTCCGCTGTTGACCTTAATGCAGTCTTTATCATCCATCCTGTACCAGGAATAAATTCATCACGGATCACCCAGGGCATGGATGGATGGTCTCACTCCGTGGCGTAGCCAGACTCAAATTCAAGGGGGGCAACTCCGGACGTAACGAACAGAGGCAGGCACTGGGCGGCTTCAGGACATGGGTTTGGGACAGAGTTATTTGGGGTGACATGGTGTCACCCAAGAAGATTTAAAACAGCTGTCGCTCGTTTTATTATAGTCTGAGATCCTGTGATTTACGTATAAATCCAGGTAGACTACTTTATCATCCACCACTGTGTCACTTTATATCACTTCAGTCAGCCTGAAATAACACAGCAGGGCCTAACAGCGGCGAACCACAGCCGCCAATCGCATGTGATTGATAGAAGCTAAGCGCAGAGAACGTCAATATGACGCGAGTCAGTTGCGGTGAAATGGGGATTTGCGAGAAATTCACATAA
>JAQFXW010004072.1:0-11365 GCA_034693945.1 Dendrobaena attemsi
TGACTGTTGCGTTTGCAGTGTCCTTACAAAATACTAATTTTTAGCCGTAAGCATACAAGGGCTTGACTTTCGTTTGGGCGAGCTTGAACTTCGTTTAGAGGTGCTTAAGTCCCCCCAAGCCCAACGCTAGTTACGTGCCTGGTCTTCTGTCAGCCAATCTGACTCCACCTGACCCTAAAGTAACTTGAAGTAAAAACGACTTGAGATGACTTAGCAGAAAAGCAACCAACTTCCGACTTAGTCGACTTCTCATGTGGTAACAGCGAGTGGGCCTACATCAGGCTCGTATTAAGCCGGAGGCAGCTGCAGCCTCAGACCCGCGGCGCCGCCCACTGGCATGAAGAATAACAAGGATAAGATAATTATAGTCCTCCCATAGTGAAATTTGAATATTTTAACTCGCCTCACATTCCAAATATTTTACTCAAGTCCCTGAGTCCAAGCCTGTTAGCCTGCAGGCACTCCGTGGACAGTCATTCAAATTAGCCAATCCCTTTGTGTAACAGAACCTAGAGCTGTAAACAGTGTTGAATACCTGCCAATCGATTACCCTCCCCATGCCATCCCTATAAGGTGGCATCTTTCTACCGAGACGAGAGTTGTCAATAAGTGGAAGCTCGGTTCACAGCTATAGACTGCAGAGTATTGTTGGAGTACCTACTTTTAGCCTTCAGCATGTTAGACAAGATGTTGGATGTTAAACATCGTGAGGGTCGGTTATGGTCAGTGTTAGGGTTTGTAAGAGAAAATGGCGGCACTTCCGGGGCGTTCGTGTTTATGTTTTCGGCGTTAGTTATTCCTAGTCATTTGAAATCAAACTCACAAAATTATCTCAAACTGCGATTTTCCAATCTACCCTAACTTCAGGGTTTTAATATGGTGATTATCTATTTTGTTTCATACACTGTGTTGCGATGTTTTGCGATAATTCGATCAACTCATTCAATGACCTCCATTAATCGTTCAACGGCTTAAATCTTTACTACGAGCGCTCAACAACAAGAACAATGACATTTAAATACTCTGCCTTGGATCTGTTACTACTTCGATCTGGCGCAACTAAACCTTCACGCGCTACACGTAAAACATTATTTATGCTAAAACTATGGAATCCTAATCACCTGCAAACAGCTGACAATATAGGCAGGAGAGCCAACACGACGTCGGTAGAAACTGAACGGAAAAGTATTTCGACCGGTTGTAAAATAGCTACATGGAACGCCTGCTCCATATCAAACAAGTCGGCGACTATTCAGGAACTAATCGTTACGGAAAAAACTGGACATATTTGCCATTGCTAATAAGTCGATTTCGTTATTCATTTTTGGACACTTCTTCACAAGGATTTAGTCTCACAACGTCAGTGAAACAAATTGTTTAACTTATGAGAGCATAGGGACCAAATGCACAAGAGAGTAGTTTGAACGATGTCAATTGGGCATTTGAAGCAACCACCCTCATTGTCAGGCTATAAAAATGCCCAGTTATGCAGATTACTGGACAACAAACAATATCCTTGAGATGCCTATGAGATATTATGACATGCAACAAGTATTCGTTGACTCCGAAGCATTTTGATCTCAATAATAATTTTCGACACACCAAAGGTTACACTGTGTGCAAAGTTTCACCTCTCATGACATGCCTCAGTGCCAACTGGGAATCTGTATAGCAACTAATTGGAAAGTCATTGTGGACAATTGCATGGCTGTATTGTATGAATATTGACAGGAAAGCAAGCATGGAAGGTCCAGTCATTGAAGTTGAAATAAGACAGAGACTGGCCATGACAGAGAGAAATTGTGGAGCAAATTAAACTGATCAATCTCTTTCATTCACAATACTCTTGTCTTTTGAAAAAATTCCATACCAAGTCCATCTCAAGAACTCCACTCTCAGTACATACAATGTATTGACTACTCAATCAGCTCCTTTGGTGAAATGTTTGAAAACATTGCCATCCGAAGAGGTGGAAGAATCTCTTTGTAAGAGACCAAGTAAATGTCTGTCATATTCTTCTGACAAATGCATATATATGTATATCTTCCAGAGTTTAAAAGTTAGCATCATAATATAATCAACTACCCGTAGCACGGTCCGTTCATGAGGACCTAAATGGCGTGACGTCCATTCAAACAGGCGAGCGGTAGTGAAGGATCTTACCCATGGGGTCGAGGCCATATACAGTCGCTATAGAAAAATCGAGTTACCTTACCTTACCTTAACTACACCGAGGTCACTGGTTTGATCAGTTCTGTTTGAATGCAGCAAGAGGACTGCTGACTAGCCATTTGTGACCTGTCATCATAGAAGGTCGATGAAATGAGAGATATTTCTTTGTGGACATCACCAACACTGCCTCTGGTGGTGGACTAGATTGTGCTTCCAGCTGTGATCCAAGTGTAATGCTTCATCTGACTCAGTGTGCAAACAATGTGGATTACCAATACATGCAGTGCCCTAGTTACAATGCTACCAAACTCTGATGAAGTTCACTGTCCAGACCACAAATAATAAATATAGGAAGTCGCTTGATGGCCTACAGTCAATTCAAATAAAAGTCCATTTATCACCAGATAAGCTTTCCTGAATGAAAGCTGAGCAACTAGTAGAGACTCTTATAATAAACTATAAAGATATTAGTCATTCTTGATTTCTGTTTCAGTGATTTATCATATTATATAGTATTGTCTTCACTCAAAATGAGTTAAATGGACCAAGACTCCCCAAAACATGTGGCGGGGCAAGAACAGGGTGATAAATAGCAGGCAAGCAAAGGGTTAATCATACACAACCAACCATTTACAATGTTACCAGAACTGTGACTTAGGAACTAATCTAGTCCTGTAGTGAATTGTAATTGTCATTGTAATTTTAAAACACACCCCTTAAAGAAAGCTTGACAGAGGCACTCCCGACCCAGTCAGCTGGAAACACTAACAAGCAGCATAGTCTTCAGACACCGGCGAAATGCAGATGAAGAGAGGGAGAGAAGTTCTAGCCTCAAGTCGTGAGGAAGACGATTCCAGGCTGAAGGACCAACAAAGGCAAAGGTTCGAGTATGAAGCCATGGTAGATGGCATGAGACGAACAAGTAGAAGATTTTGAGAGACAGATCGCAAAGACCTGCGACCAGGCAAGGAAGAGACCGTTATGCAGAGATCCACGAGATTGCAAGTGCTCTTTGAACTATGTATCAAATAAAAAATATATGAATGCACATTTAGCTGAAATTACAAAAAAATTAAACTTAGATTCAAACATATTTTCTGCTAAAACTTGCCACTGGCATTGTATTGAAAAATTACACCTCTCATTACCACTGACCGCAGCAACAATGCATATCACTTGCATTACAACCAAACCTGATTTCTTGTAAAGAATGCGAAACTGACTCGGGACTGCAATTTAATTGGCGTGATGCTGCATAACCCAAAACCAGACCCTGGCTTTCAATTTATTTATATTTTCTCAAATAACACTAGCTGGTCATTAACTTAAACAAAGAGCAACTATTCCTATTACATACAACTTTGGTTTCTGACACCACACTCGAGTTAGTAGACCTTAATGACACGTGCACTGAATACAGAGGAAAGCCTTTCCCCACAGAACCTTCCTCTGATGATGGACTTTACGACATGCAATGTGTCATAAGGTGCTCCACAACACTGTTAGCTACATCTACACAACTATTAACTCCTATTGCAAAGTAAATAAGTACTTGCAAGTGAGGAGTACTTACTACAGGGTAGACAGCGGGCATTTGAAGAGCAACCGGTTGGATCGCTGCCTGCATCTGGAGGTTCTTAAACATGAGGTTCTGGCGTCCGTTCTGCAGCAGAAT
The DNA here is from genome assembly GCA_034693945.1 of Dendrobaena attemsi. Taxonomy (NCBI): domain Eukaryota; kingdom Metazoa; phylum Annelida; class Clitellata; order Crassiclitellata; family Lumbricidae; genus Dendrobaena; species Dendrobaena attemsi. The sequence continues at coordinate 3,848 of JAQFXW010004072.1, forward strand.
CTCTTTGAGGTGTTGAGGAGGATGGAGGTATTTGCACGGGGGATCCTTTCTCTGACACTTGCCCTGTTACATAACACACAGCCAGGCAGCAGTCAAAGCTATGTTCTGCCAGCAAAACAACTTCCACATCTCAATAAAGCAATCTGATGCAATGTATAGCACTGAAACGGATATCCTCTGTCTGGCAAACATACACCATACATGGGACATGGTGGTGTAGTTCGATGCCTTGCGTTCGAACGCAGCTTCTTCGAATCCACCTCCACTCACTGCACAAGGACCTTGAGAAACAGAGCAAGTCCTTCACTCGCAATTGCTCTGTGGCACTTTGGTGTTTTAACTCCGACTCAGTATGTGTGTATTACCATATAGAGGTGCAGAGAGTTCACAAACAGTTAAACGTATGCATACATGCTTGTATGCAGAGGAAGGTTTTGTGAATTCCCATTGTGTCTTAGTATTAACACTAGACACCTCTTTAAACCCTAAATAAAGCATCAACAATACTCTGCAAACTATTACAAAGCAGCAGAAACCGAACTTGATGTCTGCATCTGAATCTGAAATGCATCTTCCACTGACAGTGTTTTTTTGAGGCGTCACTTCATGGCTAAAGAGAGACGTTTTTTGAAGATCTCTTAAATGACACACATACATTCTACAACAACTGAGCTGAACAAATAGATAAACTACAGTGGCCATTTGCATAATTATCTACTGGGTGAGTCAAAAAAATGACCCCTCCAATAATTTTTGCTATTATTTCCTTCAAAAGTATGAGTTTATGAATAAAATTTAACAGGGTGAAAGGCAATTCATGTAATTGCCAAATTTCACCAAAATATTCCAAACAACACCTACTATATTCTGACAATTTAGATAGTGTTAAGGCAACAAACATTACAAAACAAAGTGCTGCAACTTTTGTTGCATCTGAAAAAGTTTGATAAATTTAGTTGCTCCATGTAGATAAGAATAACCTTTAAGCCTTGAAATTTCATTAAAGTATTTGTACTTCTGACGAAAATATTAGCAAACAACTGTAAAACGCTTTTCAACCATCAGAAAACAGAGGTGAGCTTGCAAAAGTTTAAATAACTTTTTATCTGTTTAAAATATATTGAGGAAATTTGGCAATTGCGTGTAAAAATGAATTGCCTTTCCGCCTGTAATTTTTTATTAATTCGTACCTTTCACCAAAATATTAGCAATGAGCGTAGGGGATAATTTTGCTTTGGGTCACCCTGTATAGTTACATCGCTTCTGATGCAGCTCCTGAAACCATAAACCATCCGGTGCAAAAATTTGACTTTGAGTCTGATTTCTGGAACCTATTCTTGCTTGCTCAAGACCATTCTCTTCTGTCAGGGACCATGGACAGGGTCTCTCACACTGAAGTACCTCTGATTAGTGTGGACTGTTGACACATGTGCTTTACAAATTTCTGGATACGATTTTGTTATTACCTGCTTCAAACATGTTACAGCAAACTGTGACTAATGTGACGAGTGTGTCTGCACTCTCAACTGCATTCCTGCCTTCCATTAACTACCCACTGAATTCTGCTGAGCGCTGTCCTTCAGATTACCATGGCTATTTTGTCTAGCAAAAAAAAGGAAAAACTTTAAAAGGCCCCAATGCAGGTATCCGGCCTCCGTTGCCTCTGTGATCAGCACATTGACCAAACAACAGACCACAAGCAGACTACAAAGCACCCACTGAGATGGATTGATTTCTCTATTGATCCGAAAATTTGTCCAAACGAAGGCCACAGACGATCATGGCAAGGAAATATAAGTACGCTCACGAAATGGCAACTGGCCGCGGTTATGCACAGACGAACACAGCGAATAACAGTTATGCCTCAATGAATATCGCACAATGTTTGCCTACTGATAGCGGCGGACAGCAATTGGTCTTAAATGCTGCATGCAATATGGAGGTAGATTCTGCAGAGAACTGCACCAACACGGTTCATCATCAAATGTTCACAAAAATTACAATTTAAAGCACACGCCATGGACCCTTATAATTTACACACACACACACAGAAACTATCATAAGGTCATTTAGGCATACGAAGGATTCATGGAATGCAAAGAATAAGTCAGCAATAAATGCAATTTTCATCAGCAATGAACTTACAAAAGTAAAAATTTCCCTGCATAAATTCAATTCAATTCAATTTTGTTTATTTTGGAAACACCAACTAAAAACAACAGAATGGATAACAAAGACACACATATGCAAAATAAAATCATATTATAACATGTGCATTGTGCATATTAATTGAACAGATGGTCATGTGATTGGGTTCTCCAGAAAGGCAGAGATCCCACTAGGACACTGGCAACCCAGCACAAGTGTTAAGCAAGATGGGGAGCAAAGTTGTCATAAATGTAGTTTTGATTGAAGAATTTAAAAAAGTACTTACTGATATATAGACCCTGAGATAAGTCCTGATATACAACTTCCAGATGCAAACAAAGACAGTTATGTCAGATGTGTGTAATCACTATACAAAGTCACTATATATTCAACTCAGTTTTCAAGCAACTTATTAATTTCCACCAATGAGCAATCATTATAAACACAGCCTCAACACAATTCCACCAATCAATGCAGACAGAAAACTAAATTCAGAAGATAACAGATATTTTTTTAATCGACTCTTCAACAAACCAAGAGATAGACAGTTAGTCAGATCAGCTGGTAGATTGGAATTAGTTTTCCAGTGAACATTACAGACTATAATTATGGCACGTTTTTGTAGTATACATAAATGGTGCAAACGAGAGATAGAGTAATTAATGGGATCCTCAGGATATGTTGCAATAAGAGATGTACTAAGGGCAAAATGAGCAAGCAGTAAAGATTCAGTAATATTGATGTAGGCAATTTAGGCAAAAATTATAACAGAATGTTTAAAAATAGTATGTGTGCTGTAGCAGACGCAAAGTGACAAAATGTAATGGTTATGACCTCTCCTTGACTTAGGTGAGGATGTTACCGTTACCATAAAACACATCTTTGTGCAGAATAATTTCTAGCAAGGGTCAGTTTGCGGTCAGGATGCCAAGAAAGGACATTGATGAATGATATTGATAGCTATACACATTATGCTCGTACAGACGTCATGGTCGAGAAGAGTAAGTCAATTGAGGATGGAGGTGAAGAAGACATAAGACGCGGTTAGGTGCTGCTGTTCTCTGACAAAGGAAACACAAGGTAAGGACGATAAGACACTGAAATCAGAAGTAGCTCACCTTGATAGAATCGAAGCAGCACGTCACGCGACCATTCTGAATCTCAACATGTGTTGGTGGATGTGCGTACTTGCATTCGTCTTCTGTTCGTGAGCACTTGCTGCGTGCAAACTCACGACAAACCTCTAACGTCAGCCATCTCGAGTCTTTTCCAGCAGATGGTGAGAAGATAATCGGACTGAGGCCCGGGTTTACAAGAGCCATTGTTATCCAAATGAAAATGAACCAAATAAAAAGCTACTGGACAGAGCAACCGTCTGAAGTGTTAGCGATAAATGAATTCGCATTCACACAACACAACATAGATTCGGAAAAGGCATGTCAAATTCAGTTGCCTGGATTGGAAGTATTCCAATTACTCAGCTGTTTTCCATTGGTATATTAGTTCCATGCACCAGGTGAAATTGTCGATTTGGAGATGTTCTGTTGGCTCCAGTGATCCCATATATTTGGTTAGCTCTGGCAAAGTTTCTCATTATTCATAAAAGTCGCATTTCACTATAAACAAGTCTTATGAAGATGCGTAATTTATCTGAGTTTAGACTTTGCACTTCTTCTTCAGTCGAGACCGGACAGATTAGCAGTTGCGCACAGCACCTGTATGCAACAGAAAACACTCAGAAGTAAAGGACCATGTAGGATTGGCTGGTAGTCCTTTATAGGATCAGCAGTTGATCAACAGATAGAAGGAAAGACTCAGTAGTTGCACAGCACGTAGAAAGCAAAACAGACTAACCAAATCAAACTGGGAAAATTGCACCCAAAAAAATATGGAAAACATTAGGTTATTTGCACTGGAACAATTTTCAAAGACCTAAACGAAAACTTCAAAGGAAATTATAAAGAAAATAATATCAAATAGTCACAGAAGAGCACATAACTATAGGTAGAGAAGATGAAACATTACAATTAGTTTCGAAATACCAACTGAGTTATAAAACATGTAGATGGTAGCAACAGATTAAAACACAGTTAAGTTATTAAATAATCTTAAACTGCCAATTTATGCAAACCACGTGTTTGAATGCAGAATTCCATGTAAACTGATGACACCAACTACTAGAGCTATTGAAACTTTCAGGGAAAACATGTTTATCAGCAGTTTCTTCAAACTAAAGCCCAATGGTCTTATTCAGTACACAGTTGCAATCAAGAGCTGTATAAACTAAGAGATTGAATCAAACCAAGCACTAGGTTCATTCTGCTTAATGCCATTTGGTAAACTGTGTACACAATAAACAGTCGAGAATGCTGGAAAGGTGGAAACATGGGGAAAGCCGGAGAGGGGAGGAACATTTGACTCATTGCTCTGCAACGACCTCCAGCAAATCCAGTGGGAACTGTTGAAGAGGACTTTGATAAATGTTCGAGTGCTCATCGTTTACAGCAGCTGCAGCAGATGTAGCAGCAGCTGCAACATTCCAGCTTTATATATTTCAGTACACCATTCATCGGCAGATGCACAAAAATCTGGAAACAAAAATTTATCTGCCTATCAGAAGATGCTCCGGAGCTATACGAATAAACCAAGAAACCAATAATCTTCTGCACGCCTTCTGCCCACAACGCTTCATTCCCTGAACATGCAGCCCACAATGGAGTGAATGGACATCAAAGCCCTCTGAGAAATGAACCCACACTATTCCTGACAACAGTCGCATTGCTAAATAGCCTATAGGTCATGTGGGATCTAAAATGTCCACCATGTCACTGCCACGGCAAAATGATTTTAGAACCAATATGAAAGGCTAGTAGAGTATTTTCATTGAATTGCACGTATGAAAAGAGGACAGTTCATGAATGGTAACTGATCATAGGATTCAATTAATAAAGTCATATACAGACCATCCATCAGAGGTTCAGAAGAAGCCACACTGAACAGAATAGCAAAAAAGACTTCACTGCAGATAAGCAGACCTGAAGGAATCTGGTGCCGTATGCCATCACTCGCGAGTAAAAGACCTTTACTCGTCTCAACGAATATTTATGCTGCTTGTTGCAGCAATGCTCAAAGACTCCGTAACTGAATGAATTATGTGCATGCAGAGCTTAAAAAGAAGAAAATCTCTGTTCATATTCTATGATGCACCGAGGCATGGTTTCATGTTCGAAGTGCCCAATCATTCCATTTCACAGCTTATTGAGTGCTTATCCCAGCTAGGGCAGAAATTTGGTTCTAGATTTCTGCTCCATCTTTCACCCCTAGCCAACTCAGCTATGGTGAGTACACTGACCGCACACTGTCAGTGGGAAGATGAGATGATGCGGGAGAGGAATGGCCATCTGCTCTCATATGCCGAGGCTAAGAATATGAGGTCGTTAACCCTTCAAACCCATTCCTGCCCCTGGGCTAGCTTGTGGGAATGCTCTTCTTCAGTGCATAAGACACACAACCTTTAAAAAAAATTGATTTAGGCATAACGTCATTCATGATAATGATCTACACACATAATTCTCTCGGTAACATTGTAACCATCAATCGATTGTAACCATCAACGGCAATAATGCTAAATATTCACTGATGTATTTCTTCACATATCGCCGTACAAGATTTTACGGCTTACGTACAGCCTCTGATAACCACTACGGGCGCTTTATTCGCGATAATTATAATTTTATTTATTTTCAAATTTACGTTTTAAGAAGCATTTTGTGCAGAGCTTAAAATAGTCCATCATTTCTGACAAGTTACAGTTAGTATATCAGAATCCAAGTAAGGCAATTGCCAAGAAAGGAAAGCACGGTATAGGATTTCACATCTATAGGTATAGGCTTTCTGTGTTTGGTGAAAGACACAGCATACAAACTCTGATATCTGCAGTACTTCACTTTCACAAGCAGGATATTACAGTAATAAAATCCACTGACATGGCCCTGAATACTGATTATGGATTGGGTTGTCTAGTCTTGCTAACAGGCTCTGCAGCTGATATTGTAGGACTACAGATGTTATAGCACACATGAATATAAGGACAAGACAAAATTATAAGAAAAATTATCAGACAACCAACAACACATAGACCACTTAAAGCCAGACAATTATTGCCTATTACTAAACAATCTCCAATTAGCCTATTTGCAGCAGCAACGTGACGCTCATCATATACAGTGCTCTCCTGAAACTACTTGTGACTGAACTCGGCTGCTAGCAAATTTTACTATAACCAATTTACCAAAGCTGTGTGCTAACACTATGCAATATGCATAGCATGGATAATTTGGTCATATCTAGCGCTGTTGACTCTCCTTGTTCCACAAACAGGGCTTTCTCAGAAACTAAATCAAATTAACTGGATAACTCCTGCTCACAGAATTATAATATGCAGCAAAATTCTAAACTCTACACGGACAGAGTCAATCAATTGGGTATGGGAGGGCCAATGTCAGAGGTCATTCTTTCAAGGGCTCATCATGCACAGAGGGTTGGACACATAGGCCCGGCAGATGTCAAGTAGAACACAGAGATGACACTCGTTGCATATGGATTAATAAGCAGCACGTATTAATCCATAAAATTATTATGAAGTGCTACTCTTTCAACCTGTTGTACAGTAAATGTAGAAAATTCGCTATTAAGCCAGTTTTACTGCAGCTTGTTAATGTTCCATTGTTGCTCTACAGAATGATTGCTGTGAACCTCGGCAACAGTGAACTTAACATGCTAAGCTGCACTTACAGTAATGCTATCAGTATGATCATTAAAGTCGGCCATGGCAGTGTTGAGGACATCCCGCACTTTTTGCAGGAGCCAAAACATCAAGGAATGCTGGATGTCTAGAAGAACAAGACTCTCCCGTAGTAGCTCAATTATTGGGAACTCTGTTGTAAATTATTTGTATGATCTTGTATACACATCGTAGAATTTGCCCATTAAGGAAATGAACTCTCCAATATGTTCAACACACTATGCAATATGTTTCGTTAGTGTGATTGCTGTATCCCTGTTGTTTTATATTTAATCTTCTCTTTTCTCTGCGCTACCATATTTGGGTTTTTTGAATAGATGGAAAAAAATATTGATATTATATGACCTCAACTCAGTCAACTGGTTACTAGATGTAAATCTGGAGATTCTTCTGATGAATGCTCCAGTTCTCTAGCACAACGCTTTTATTTTGAACTTTATTCTTTAGTTCACCTCATATCGAGGGTTAACAAGCAAAAGTTCACATCTCAGGATTTTAGAATTCTGAGATATTCGAATTTGAAAGTTTGCACCTCTTGCATAATTCAGCAATTGACAACAAGAGAA
>JAQFXW010004073.1:0-11364 GCA_034693945.1 Dendrobaena attemsi
AGCACGCTTATTGAAAAGTATTGGTGAAAGTATTGGTATTGGTATTGCAATACTTTTCTGAATTGGTATTGGTATTGCCAATACATTTATAAGGAGGTATTGGTATTGGTATTGCCAATACCTTTTAATAGTATTGTTAACAGCCCTGCAAATATGAATAAAATAGTAGCCATCAATTCATAATTCAATCGAATCTCACAACTCTTATATTATAATGATACTAGGCAAAATTAGAAGAGAAGCAAAGAATGTTCAGGAAGATTTTTTTAACATAAATTCCACTCGTGAGAACAGAATGAAATACTCGAATAAACCTCTGCTTCTGAAAGCTCCTTGTATTCTTTGCATTTCAACCAGAAATTCAGATTCTCCTGGCTAAATTCATTCTTCAGATGTTGCTAAAAAATTAAAAACAGTATAAAGTATAAGCTCCCCATTCTAGTAACAGCTGTAATGTACAACTCGTCAGTGGCGACACCTTAAACTCAAAAGTGAAGATGATGTTATTTAGACTATCGATTACGATGCACAGAATTACATGGGATTATTTAAAAATTAATGAATGCTGTGTTTAATATTAATCATTATTATTTCCACATTCTGATTTACAAGCATACATTGTACAATCAATAGCAAGAATAATTAGAGTATAACATTCAAATTTGAAAAATTCTTTGCTGTCGAACATTTGGCTCTATCATGTGCATTTGGGCAAATCTTGGAAATGACTACTCAAATGTGATGAGTTTGTATAGGATTTATTGAAGTTCCTTCTCAATAACAGCAGTTTCAACTGTGGGTCCACTAACAGGGATCTAAGCCTTCCAATCACACCCTACGGATGACTTAAGAAAATGAAAATAGTTAAACATCGTCTTCAATCAAACCATGGCATACACAGAATTAGGCTTATAAATAATAAGATTGCGGTCGGAGTAAAGCAGATCTGATCACCTACCAAGAAAATGGCAACTCCAGCGCTGTCATTTAAGAGATTCTCAAAAGCAACGGCCCAGCTGGCTGCCCGGCCAACAGTTTCTGGACAGCTGGAAGCCAATTCCCTGCAGCTGCCAAAGAACTTGGTTTGTTCTGAGCTGTCACTGTCATCGGAGAAAACGAACTAAAAACAGAAAAATCAGCATTAGCTTGCTTGCTCCGAAATTACAGTATGAGCAAGATTTAGTAAAATGAATAAAATGTTTTAATGCAAAGTAAGACCCATGCATCTACAAATTTAATTTATATCCTATATTTGAAGAGACAAGCATCCAATTGCAAGCATTACTCAATGATGTAGAGCAATCATATGGATAACATAGTAGCACGAAGCGCTTTTGACCCGGCTCAGGCCGAGTTTGGCTCAGCCAAGACCCTTTCAGGTTGACTCATCCTTCCTTTGAAGAATGTATAATGAATTGTGCGTCATGAGTTGTATAATGTATTATGCGTCTTGCATGGCTGCAAACATTTACATTCAACACCTATAATAACCGGTATCGTTAATTCATGCTATGTCTGTAATAATACTGCGGTCTATCAGTTTGGGAAAATAAATGACGATTATTAAGATCATTTAATTATCTCCACCTCGATTCAAACCCACACACTACTCACACCATGTAAACACTGATTCAATGGTCCACCTGATCAAACAGCCAATATCCATCAAGATAATACACACTTGCAAACTGCAAATGGCAATTACTCAAAAAATGAAGACTGTCATGCAATACATTGAACAGTGATCACCTCACAAGCCATATTGAAGAGGCGCTATATAAATGTCCAGAATGAATGAATGAATGAATTAGATTACTATTAAAAAACCCAGTAACCAATACCTCCAGTGACCCATGAAAGGATAAATTCCATGGAGGTGATGATGTATATGTAGATAAGTTTCCAAAGTTTACCACTCGCTCCTGTCACAAATATTAGGCAAGACAAACAATTACATTTCCAACATTTTCACTTTACATTTCCTGTTTGATCAGAGCATTTATCATCGGATTCTGTTCAAGCATTAAAATGTTTGCTTCTATAAATCAAATATCTGGATACAAGAGCTGTTAGAAATAGAGCATAATTTAACCAATATATGTAATTATAATTATATAGATGTATAATGGCAAATATAATATTATGGAAGCAACTGATATGCAGGATCTGTTGAAAATTGATCACTTAAATATGCTGGCATGTTTCTTTTGCATAACACACTTCAAGCTCACAAGCAGCAAATGAAGTATTCAATACAACTTGCTTCAGAGAAAAGGTAAAAAGATAATATAATTCTCAATTCACTTACTGGTTTATCATTACGGAATGAACTTTCGTTAAAGGCTTCATTTCCTCTTTTGAGATTTGCAGGTGTGCTTACAATTGGAGAGAAGTGGAACAGTGGACTATCTCTCGTTTCATTTTCAATGTCCAGCCGTTTAGCACGTAATATCTGAATACCATTATATGGCAGGTTAGACGTTGCACCTAATTTCTTTTCCTGAAGTGCGTGTTTTGCATGAACCTGGTTGATTATGGCACTCTTGTTCTTGTTCCGTATGGCTGTCTTTTGAATGTCGCTTGGAGTAGATGTTTTCTGTAACATTGCTTGGTCTACAGCTTGCTTTGATTCATGACACACAAAAGTTCCAGGTTTTCTAAGTCTAGCGGGTAGAGATGGCAGAGGTGATTCGGGTCCTAGATGTAAACTCTCAACTGCATTGAACCTCTGTACGTGCAGACGAACTGGGCTAGGCTCCGAGTAATGTCTCAGATATTTCTTGACTTGAGAACGTAAGTTTTCAGCACCATTTGGAGAATCGAAAAGCTCCTGATCGGAGTTGCATTGATCATTGACCATCCCGACATCAAGAGAACCAGCAGAATCGCAGTCATTGCTGAACGATTGACTCCATTTTAAAGTGTCGTTCAGCTCTTCTAGATCCTGAAGGGTGACGTCAGCGGGAAAAATTGCTGTTCTCTCAAGATCAAATGGAACAGTGTCAAGACTTCGAAGCGGTTTTATGGCGGATATATCCAGAACGGACTTCTTCGATTGACTCGGTCTGCTTTGCACATCACACGATCCTTCGTTATTCGTATGAATCATAGACGCTGCACTACTGTTCATCTCACTCTGGTCAATACCACTGTCGTTATTAATCCCACTAATGCTAAACTGACTTTCGAATCCTGGAGGAATGAACATTGCGACATCAAGACTGTCTCTGCTGACGTTAAACATCGTCAGCGTCTCAGTGTAGAATCTCTTAAACAGTTCGACAGCCGAACGGGCCGAAGTTGGAAACTCGACGCAATAATCTTTGTCTACGCTGATCTCGCATCGCACCCCGAAATTCTCAGCCGTTTCCAGATGGTCTTTGTGGCTGGCCAAACAGGAATCAATGCGGAAGATCTGGCAGCTTGGTCCAGCACCCTTACGCTCTTCTGAAGGACTCACTTCATCGAATGTCACGAGGCAAAACAGCATATCATCTGCAGGACATAGACCAAAACTTGCAACACAGTCTTGGGAATGGCACATTAGTACTTTTCCAGACGAGTTGCATAGTCTGATGCCATCGAAATTTAAATTCAACCGAACTAATGTATGTGTCGAGCGATAGTCCGTTAGGCGTTTGATTGCGTTGTGTACAGACTGCACACGATGCACCCATACTCTTGCATCCTCTGGCATCGCAATGGTGCCCAAGTAGCGAACAATTATTTGACAATAGCACACACTGTGTCCATTGATGTCAAACTGAACTCGGTCCTTCATAAGTTGGCAATCACGGCTCTCATGCCGACCAGACATTTTCTTTTGCTGTATTGCTGTTATTTACCTAAAAAGTAATGCACAGAATAGACTATAGTTTCTGTACAAGATTTTCAAACACCTGGATATCTAACTGCACCACAAACCATCCAAATAACATTGCGAAAACGTAAATTTGTTAAAAATTTTATAAAAAATATTTTTATTTCATTATTTTATTTTTAACAGTAAGAACAATGTGGCATTGTGGCAAACTGAAACTGGTTAGAGTATGCAGCTGTTAACATTTGTAAAAGGCCCCTGTAATGGAAAAAAATAAACAAGTAGTCGCAACTGTATTGGTTGATGGCCCTTATCAAAGCGCTATATAAATGTATAGATACCATACTCACTTCAGACCAGCCCTGGCGTAGGATTCGTGGTTAGCTACTCTTTAACTACACTGTGTCATAGCGAGGATGATTAACTTTGCCCTCCTCCTTCATACCGCTTGGAACTGGCATTCTTTTTTTTTATCTGTTTATTATAAATAATTAAAAAGTATTTATTTCAAACAAATCATAGTTTTTCCGGCTTACAAGATCGGAAACAAGATCATCTTAGTGAGTAAGAATGTCGCGGTAACTGGTAGTCTGACAGTTACCTTATTAGTAAAACACTGTGGTAAAACAATTTGCAATCTTGAACAAAAATCGGGAAGCAAATTATTATAGACTTATTATTCAAATATCAAGCGATTCGTTTTTACCTTAGGCTCTGTCTTTACAAGTTGCAAAATGTTAAGTTTCATCCTGATCCTCATTATGCTCATACGTACGTAGGCCTATAGCCTATGTCTTTTGCCGCCATTGCTCCATCTTAATTTGAAGCTCTTTGAGCCCATAATATTACTATATATTATTATAGCGTCTCGCTCTGCTTTTTCAAGCTAGTCAAATTATTATTTTCATAGTGAGAACCGCTCGAGAGCTAGGCCTACGTGTAGCCTACTGCACGTACTGCACTCTGAATGCACAACTTTTAAACCCACGTAGGCCCTATACGCTCAAGCGGCTCAACCAACTTGACAGTGTCTTAATTGCCGATTCAAATTGCGCATCCATTATTTATCATCCTGATATTACCCAGAATTCACTCAACTTAAGCGCTTGATACGGGTACTGTACCCTACAAAGGTTTATCGATCAAGTCTTTTGCGTCCAAATTTGGTAGGCCTATTACTTCAATTTGCAAACTATGAGATTGATGGGGGCACGAACGATCTCAAATTCTCCAACCGAGCTGTTTCCCATGCTTCACCTCGTCTCTGGAATGATCTTCCTCCTTAACTGCGCAAATCTTCTGATCCTTTCTCATCCCTATCAAGCACCCAACTTCTCCTGATTCAGTCTCCCCTAAATGTCACCCTAAGGCTTTCAAATCTAAACTGAAGCTTCACCTCTTCAAGCTGTCATACCCTGCTTCCTCTGACTTTTTCCCTCCTAAACGACACCCGCCTTAACATGCTGCTCTGCCATTTGCCTTGACCTCCTGGAACTCGACCTCGGACCACCATGGACTTTCTCATTGACTACCCTCTTGACTTTACGTAGCGCTCGTGAATTAGCTAGTCCCCAGCTCTTAGCTTTACAGAGCGTTTTAGAAGTGTCGAGTCTACAATTACGAGCCCGCATGTTAGCCTACGCCTATTAGGCTAGGGCCAGGCTATTAGCCTAGGCCAATGTGTCTGGTGCAGCCTGATTGTAAGACTTAATTATATTTTGGGAGCAGCAGGACCACTTAGGCTTCAGTAAGTAGTCCCTACGCCTACTGCGAGAGCGGCAAAGTTTATGGTAAGCATAATTATAATAGCCTAGTACTGTTATCAAGGTTACGTTTGGCGTGCGATTGATGAATCATCGCCAAAATCTCGGCCGAAAACGAAAACCTGTCTACTGTGGAAACGTGGCGGAGCAGTGCCAGTGATAATAAGGTCGTTGCCTTGTGAGTAGGCTAACTGTTCAACATTAATTTTGTTGTGACCGGAGGGTCGCAGGTTTGAACCACGCCTCGAACCGCTGCATAGGTAGGCCTACCTTGATCAAGTCCTTCACTAGCGCATTTGCTCTGCAGTACAACAAAGATAGTAGGCCTACACAGCAGTTTACGACTCTACTATCTTTGGTAGCCTACAACAGCTAGTCTGCGCTTGCACCAAAAGGGCGTTTGCATGTGCACTACTGAACTCTGTAAGAAGGGCGATATCAAATTACAATTGTATTGTATTATAGACAGTAGGCCTATAGTATTGTATGACTCATCTATTAGCCTATGTTTGTTACACATTTTAGGTATGTCATGCCAGGTCATGCTGACCCATTTAGCCACATCACATAATATAATTATACATTCTGTGGCCACATTGATTAAAAGTAGCCTGTATTCATTAAGTTTTGTCTCCGTGAAAGAGAACATGCAATCAATCCATGTTGGTTAGGCACTTAGGCTCTCTAATTGTATCTATGGCTGTCTTAAAAATACATGCGCTATACAAATAGCCTATATATGATTGTAATAAAATTGTCTTCGAAAGCGAAACTTAAATAAGTTTACCTGTATACAAATAATAGTTGCACGATTTTGAAACAGTTACTGTTGAAATGACTAATAATTTCTTTGGAATTAAACTGTCGTAAGTTCAAAGCTTTTTTATTTTAATTGCAGACAGTATTGACCGGTTTTAAAGCGCTTTAATAACTATGTTTCTGATTCTGAGGGACTACGAGAAATTGTGTTTGCGATGTACAATGGCAATGCTGAAGTATTTTTGTGGAAGGAGAGTCGAGTCGACGCGTCACAGCCCATGGACACCAGATAAAGAACACGATAAGTTGGATATGCCAATTGTGTCTCTCTCCAACTTACCTGCTTGACCTCTTTACACTGGTCGTGGGGTTGAGGGTGGTAGCTCCCTTCGCTCGTTGGAAAGATGGGTGCTCTGTCCCATTTGCCCGCACCGCGCCCATGCAAAGTCGTATCTTTTCTGTGGTTAATCTCACATCTATCCTGTTCTACAGCCGTTTAAAGACTGTTCTTTTTGACCGTTTTAGAGTGGGGAACACCTCTGCGTAGGCCTAAATGAATAATTGTCATAATACAACGTTCCAAGAATATGGGCAAATTGGGTATTGGAGTGAAAATTTCCAATCGAAACTGTAATTGTAAAGTCAACATTTGTTCCATGCTTCCCTTATTACATCAAGTGTAGAGCACTAGCTTATGAAGAAGTATACCACGCAGTTGGAAAATTATAGAATGTATAAATTACCAACTTTTTATTACAGGAGCAAATAAGATTCTGTGCGTATATCTGCAGGAATTTTTTACATTTCTGAGCAAAGTGAAGGAGATTGACTTACGTCCGCACTGAAAATAATTGTGCATTTGAATATGGCAAATTCCCAAGCAAGTGACAAGAGCAGCTTTCACAGCAGAAGGACAAAATCATTCAACACAAAACCAACTAGAGGGAAAAGCCCTGCCAGCTCTTCAAGACCAACCTCCCATCTGCTGTCAAATCATGAGACCTCCTACAACAAGGACACATCGACTGCAAAACCTACGACGTCAAATGCACGCGGAGCATCTAAAGTGGCATCAGACCCAACCAAGAATTTGTTTTCCAGTGTAAAAGAACAACAGAAAGTGGTGTCACTAGAGCCAGAGGTGGTTTTTCTCGAGAAGGACATCACAGAGGTCACAGCGGACGTTATTGTATGTCCAGTGGGTTTGAGGTTGAATGCGACTTCAGGAATTTCCAGAGCTGTAATGGAAAAGGCTGGTAGCGGACTTAAAAGCTGTTTTATTAGCCAGAAACATAAGGAAGGAATTCTTCCGATTGGTCATGCTTTTGTATCCGGATGTTACAACTTGTCTAACTGTAAGTACATCATACATGTGGTTGTTCCGAAAATGCCGGCGGAGAAAGAAAACCCTAGTACATGCATCAGAGATTTGGAAAAGGCTTTCGTTAACTGTTTTAAAGAATTACGGACGGTGCAAATGAGATTCCCTGCGGGAAAGGGCAAAGTTGAAACTCTTGCGATACCTGCCCTGGGAGCAGGTATGGTTTCATGCATTGGTCCTGGTTGTGCAGTGTTTTAGTAGAATTTATCATTTCTTATTAGAATTTTCTGTTTCTTATATGTGAAAAGGTACCACTTGTCGCTAATGGACTTATTGCCAATTTCCAACACCTGATACTTTAAGGAATTCAAGGTAGAAATTTCAGCCTGATTGCTCCAAAATTTATGCACCTACCGTCATTTACAAATTAGAACTTGAAGAATAGCTGCATACACTTATGTATATATGTATGTATATATGTATGGATATAATACTTTAATCTACTCAACAACCTTCTGGTCATATTAATATAGCTAGTGTAGAAATAACCTGTGAAAAAATTGTACCCCATTGGATGAAAGAACAAAAACTAGATGATTATTCATGACCTAAGCGAAAATGTCATTTTCTACCTCTTCCAGTAAGCGACAAGTTTTACCTTCTCTCGGCCGAGGTCACATATATTATATTCTTTTTGTTCAACCTATCTCATGTCAGAGAATTTCAGGGATTACTTTAGACTGAATGTGCTGAGTGATGTGAGTATTTGGTGAAATTGTGTACATTATGAACTCATTTACCCACTTCAGTTACTTCACATTACATGTGACCTACCTAAATGTGAAATTGTGTTATATCCCATGAAGCCTTGAACCTTTCAGCTCAAAATGCTGTTTTGGTTAAATGTGAGATACAATAGCTGCAGAGTAGTGACGAACATCTTTTCCTGCTGTACAATCTCTTGTTTTGTGCAGAATCATGGTTATCTCACTGCATCGTAAGGTATTCTTGACAGCGTCAGACGGATGTTTAACAGAGTGCCGTGTAGTTAAATTCGACTTGTGTTTGATTTGCCATCTTCTGTCACTATTATAACCCTTTAATGCTGAGATGGTAGTAAATTCATGATTTTACTACCATCTCGACATTGATGAGATAACATGCAGTAACTCATGTGACATCCATTTAAACGTCTCACCTTTAGTTTGTACTCATTCACCAATCAATTAAGGATGGTGGACTAGGTAATGGATTCTAAGTACCAACCCAGCTTGATGTTAATTAAGTGTTCTAGGGATTAAATTTAAAAAAAATTTAACCCTTGGCTGTGTTTACGTATTTGACGCTTTCTTTCCAGGTTCAAGTAAAATTCCAAAGGAGATTGTTGCTGAAGTTATGTGCGATACGGTGCAGAGATTTCTTGTAAGGAGAAAAGACCTTGCACCACACCTGAGGAAGATTTATTTTGTATCTCTTGACTATGAGATGTTCTCTCTGCTCAAAAAGGAATGGAATGCAATGGCTGGACCAACCAAATCTACAGATGCCAGGTTTACTAAACCAAGCGATAGCGGTATCGGTAAATCTGGAAGTCGAACTGAACCAGTTGGTGACAGAGGCGGTGTTAGTAACCAGACACATGACAAAGGTCGTCCGTCTTGGTATGACAGAGATTACCTCACAGGTGGCAGACCTTCAAATTTGCGTTCACAGGATCCATTGGTAGCCGGAGGCAGTACTTCGGGTGAGAGAAGTGGTAAAAATTACCCACGAATTGGTGAAATGGAAGAAAGAAACCACTTAGGGTCTAAGAATGGTCGTACATCACATGATACAGACAGTGATTCAGATAGCAAAGAAGGTGCATGTGGTGGTGCATATGGTCCTAAGATTCCTAAGGATTACGCACAAAATGGTAGACTGGAAAGCCAACGAGAAGGAGGCAAGACTTATCGGACATCAGGAATTGTGGGAAGCAGAAATGATGCCTATGGATATCGAAGTGGTATTGAACACAATTTACATGATTCAGAAAGTGGTTACAATGGCAAAACTGATTCTAAACCAGTTGGTAGAAGTCCTAAAAGTCATAATCCCAGAAGATCAGACTCCTCAGACGACTTTTATGATGCAGAGTGTGAGTTGACTCTTGACCGAACAAAGTCGCTGACAATCGATGAGAATGAGTCTTGCCCAATCTGTTTTGATCCCATTGCTGTGAAGAACTCCGAGTCACTGCCTATGTGCGGACACAAAGTCTGCAAGGATTGCTGGAAGGGGTTGAAGCGGCACAATCCTATCTGTCCAGTATGTCGAAAGGTTTACGGGGAGCTGAGGGGGAACCAGCCGGAAAGGGCTCAGATGACGGTTAAAACTGATCAGCGCATTCATCTCTCTGGATACGATCGCTTTGGTACGATTATCATCGACTACGTAGTACCAGATGGCAGACAAACGGTTAGCGATGACTTTTATATCTGCTGTTGTGCCCTGGTCAATTAAAGTAAAGGCTCATAGTGGGGCTTAATGTAGTCACTTACTTTGTGTTGTTATGTTATTGGCTTATTGCATCTCTGTAGCGTCATATTTAGAATGGGCTTCCTGTAGATGTGCCCCTTCTGCCCAACAGCTATTTGTCCACATGTTTAAAGTTGCTAAAATCTCACTTATTTAGCCGTGGCTGGGCTGAGCACTTCTGAGTTACGTTTCTTGAATGGGCAGCGGGTGCTATATAAAGTTTCGAAACGAATGAATTATTGAATTGCTTGGTGAATTGAAATCTTTGTTGCCTAACTAGTTGTTTACTTCCTTGCCAATGCTCTTTTCATATTATGCATGTACTGCTTTCACTTAAGTGATCAAGTTCCTGCTCAAGGTATCGTCTTCAGATTTCTTATCTGCCTCTTTTTTTTAATGACCTGGTCTTCTGTAGACCTACTTGTGTAATTTATAATGATTAATGATGGCTTGGTTTCTTGAGTTATTGAGTTATCTGTCAATGACTAGTTCTGTTGACATCAGCCCATGATAGAAATTGCAATTTAAGTGAATACTGTGCTTTAGTGTTATTGTCTTTACCAAAGTTTACTGATACATACAAAATACATAGGTATGGCTTAGTTTTCATGTATGTAGACTGTCAGACATTCATATATACAAGCTTGCATAGTGCATACATGCTTGAATATATAATACAGTTACATACACACATACATGAAGCACAGTTTAATCCTTCTAACTTATAGTTTCTTTAACAGATCTACCGGCTTAATACACTTTCTTTTGTTGGCCCTACCATATGGAATGAAAAGAAATAATAAATAAAAATAAAATAAAATTCGTTTTTGCAATCAAGCTAGCAGCATCAAAACTTGTAGCATCAGTACCAGCAGTATAATAGTAATTAATTCACTTTAGGAAAGCTTAGTTTGTATACTATTGGCATAAAGTGTTGGCATTAACTTAGCATAATATTAGCATTAGGCAAGAGTAATAATTTTATTAGCATTTAGTAATTAATTATTAGCATTTAGTAATAGTCATACAAATGGGCAACATCTAGTCGTCTGTCTATCTCTGCTTTTGTCACCTATGTTAACTTTGATACATTGTTACAATTACAAAATTCTTTTCAAAGGGGCGCTGTATAAATATTTGAATGAATGAACCAAATGAACTGATTTCAATGATTGATTGGGCTA
>JAQFXW010004074.1:0-11363 GCA_034693945.1 Dendrobaena attemsi
ACCTTCAAGCCTGTTGAATTTCATCATAAGATTTCTACTTTTGCTGAAAATATTAGCAAAAAACTATTAGGCCTAAACGTCATTGAACCATCAAAAAACAGAGGAATAACTTTTGTTGCGGATGGACTTTAAAAATTGCAAATCCCAAGGTAAAGAGATGTACATTCAGATGCATTAAGTGTCATATTCTAGTCTACGACTCTACCATCTTTGTTAAAACCACAGTATAGGCCTATAGGCCTATGTAATGGAGGTAAAACCACGGACACTGTGAAGTAGCCACTGAGGAACTGGTGCGAAGGGGTTTGTTGGAACCCAGTCTGCTATCAGCTATCAGACTGTAGCCTATTAATAGAAAGCGAAACAGCGTACAAGCAGGAAAGTGTCAGTGGTGCCCAATGCCCATTGGTGTTCGTCCATTGGGCCAAGTACACGTGTTAACTAGGCCTCTTACAAGCGGATGCGGTCTATTCTACTCGTATTGGTATGTGCCGCTCATCGATGTATAATAGGCTACGTATTAGACTAGGTCGATGCTGCTGCTTGCCCGGTTAGGGCCTATAATTGGGCCTAGGCAATAGACATGGCCCAATAGCCGACGTCAATATTCAGAATTTCAGCGCAGGGCCATGGCCTAGATATGGCGACAAAATAGGAAGTTGGACGGTTCTCAAAATGATACGACACGTAACTTCGAGATACGCTTTGTTCAAATGTTTTGTAGCGACGTCTATTGTTATTTTTCTTGTATCACTGCTAGTGAGCTTCCAGGTATTTGTCTAATTACTCCGATAAACTTATAGCCTAATTGCTCTCCATTATGAATTATGTTGCACGAGACGATTAAAGTAGGCTTATGGTAACCGATAACTTATCCAACTCTACCCTACAATGTAGGCTTAGATGCATGATGATCATGACCTCGTTTAATTGGCCGATGTTGAGAAAGACTGGCAATAACTATAGTCTTTCGGACTCTTTCCCAGCATGTTAACTATAGCTACATCGGGAGCGAGCCAGGCCGGTTGTTTCACCAACCGCGGTTCAATACCCGGTGCCGGCTTAATTCCGAGCTTCTGAATCGTTTCATCGATCTCTTTCGACTGCTTACGAACTATGGCACGTTAATCTCCACCATTTATTTATTTATTTATTTATGTTTGTAGGCTGAGGCCTAATATCCAAACTTCCTAAGTTCCTAAGTTGGGTCGAGTAAATTGATTTAGCTGGAGTCCTACTTCTGGCGGATGCTAGGCCTATGATCATCTCGCTGAGCTAAAAACCAAGATAGAAATCTTTAGTGCTGTTCTGGTTTACAAGCTCTTTTGTCTATAATTCTGATCCAGTTTGGTGGATTTCCTTTCATTTATATTAGGGTGACAGGGTCAGCTCATGAAGACTTATGGCTGTCATCTGTACTCTTCACTTTCAACAGGGAATGCAATGACCAACTGACCATCAACATTACTTAAGGTCTATCTCCTGGTGCCATTGCATCCACAGTGTTTTGTGTGGACCAGTCAGAGACTCAGAGGCATAACTGCAACAGAAATTTCGTGGATTTCCACGGAATTTGGTCAAAAAATTCAAAATTTTCATCCAAACATATTTTGTCTTTAAACAAAGTTGAAAAATCATTTGTAGAGGAGTTTGAACCCCCTAACCCACGGGGTGGATGTGTAGCTCAGTTGAGAGAGAGCTGGTCGATAAGCTGAGTAGTCAGTCTCGTGACCAGAGTTCGTTCCTCACACAGAGCAGTAATTTATTTTAAGTTTCTGTTAGCTGCCAAAGGCGCTTTCTGTTGTATTGTTTGTCAGTTGGAAATAGGAATGCCCACCCCCCCACTCCTGGCTTGGCCATACCGCGAATGTTCCAGCACTTAGGCCATTAGTGTAAGGCGAACCTGCTGTTAAGCCGACCTGCGTGACGTGCTATGCGGGCTGTATTTCGTATAACTTGTACTTGTTTGTGAACACAGTGCGGTTTATCATTGTGAGCTTAATAAACGAAAGTATTATTATAAATATGCTCCTGAGCCGCTGCAGTGTACATCTGAAGCAAAATACATCAGACTAAGATTCAGGTTTTAGTCAACAGATTGAGCTCTGATGCTCATTAGCTATTGCTTTGAATAATGTAGGCTATCTATAAATGTTTTTCAAATTCTATACAAACAGGGAATAATGTGTCTAAATTATTCAGTCATACTTCAGTTGCAGGAACTGGAAGATGATTCAGAAGAAATGGAAACGGAAATGCATATCAATGCAGGTCAGACCCAACTCAAAGTTTTAAACTTCACACTGACTTCAATGTTAAATGTTTCGTAGCTTGAGAAATTCTTTTTATTTGATGTTAGAAGAAAATAATTGTTTATGTCTGAAAGTTATTTCTATTAAAATTATCTTGAATTGACTTGAAGTAGTGTACTCTCTGTTTATCTCTGTCTGTCTGTCTCTCTCTGTGTGTGCCTATCTCTCTGTGTGTCTCTCTCTCTTTGCGGGAACTTGTCAGTGGCTAATCTGTCTAAGCTATAGTTTCTCATCCTTTTCTAAGAATACTCTGCACTGGCTTCCAGACCAACAGCGCATCCACTTCAAGATCCTCTCTGTTATGCGAAATTGTATTCCTGGCTCAGCTCCTTGCTATCTCATGCAACTTCTTTTTAATGTAGAAATCGCAAGGCTCCAATTAGAATTGTAATAATAATTATTTTGACACGCAGGTCGTGGTCCTACCGTGTTTACCAATGAGATCAAAGATCCCGTTATTGTTTGGTGGACTCCTTTCACTAATAACCAGGGTCAGCTGAAGACTTGTGGCTCTCATCAGTGCTTCTTCACCGTCAACAGGAAGTACAAGGATGATCCACATCTCAAGGTCCATTTTCAGTATTCTCTGTCTCAGTCTTTTGCAGTGTGATTAGCAGATTTGCACTGTACATTTGCAGTGCTTTCCGCTGTTTTGTGTGCGATATATTTTGGATTTTGAAGGGATTTCAACAGTACTGCATATCGTTATAAGATATTATGTCTATTTGTATATTGCCATTATTGTGGTTGCCATTATTCTTATTATCATCGCTGTCGTTGTTTTAAATCATCATCGGCATTAGAATTGTGGATGTCAGTTTTCGTTATTGACTCATTGAACTCGTTAAGTTGCAATTTGCCATCTTTTTATACAAAAAAGTAAGTAAGTATGTACTTTAATGAGACCGCCTGCAAACGCACTGCGGAAACAAAACATCAGATTAAAATAACAGGTATACAGAATATTCAAAAGGATAATCAAAATGTTTAAATGTACAATTAGAGAAAATAGAATAGGGAGTAAACAATAGTCATTTATATTTAATTATTTATATAGCATTCTTGTTATAAAACCCATCCTTGTAAGAGTATCAGATCGAGGGATCTCTCGATTGTGTGGTCTGGGACGAAGGGAGTAGGTAGCATTGTTAACAGAAGGCAGTAGACAACTTAGGACATGGCTAGTATTAAATAGAACAGAAGAAGAAAAGGGTAGAGTCAGCTCTGTCACAGTAACTTAAATTATTAAGTAAGTAAGTATGTTCTTTATTTGTCTGCCAGAAAACGAACGACAGCTTACAAGAAGTCATGATAACAGATTACACATGATCATATAACATTTTCACAATGAAATTTCTCTTGGAAAAGGCATCAACTCTACTAAGGGTAAGGTTATGTGATCTAGATCGCATGTTATAACTAGTGATTTTGTGTGGAGGGAGGAGGTCATGGAGAGCATGGCAGGATTAACTAAAACAGTGCGAAAAAGAGAAAAATCAACACAGGTATTGAATGATTGATTGATTAAATCGTTGCCAATTCTGATGTTTCTCATGGTTGTTTTGGCAAGGTTATCATATAGCACCAGTCAGAAATAATTTCTTACAGTTGATCTGTAAGCAAAGCATTGCAATACATAATAAGAAAAATGAGTCTTTTGCTCTGTAAGAGCGTAAGAGAATGAGAGGAATGTAAGTAAATTTATTTTGCCTATATATCATATGCAGTGTTATCAGCTGCATTTCTATCCTGTGGCTTTGGTCAAATGATCTGAGAGCCTTCTTCTGTCAGTGCTTCAGAATTTTGTGAATGCAATATAATCTGTGATGATTACATATTAGTCAAGTTCCTGGGATTAAAAATTAACTGCAAAAGTCATGTGATCAGCAATCTAAATGCTTTAAATTGCTTGGAACAATTTAACATGTCAATGTAGTTTCACAGTAATGTGTCACTCGTTGCCCACTATTTATGGTTTCTCTTATTAATGTTTACCCATTTACTTTAGGGTAGACCTACCTGCTGCAGGCTCGAACTGGGCTAATGGGAATTTCCCGGTGGGCTGGTGCCCGAATTTGCACATTTGGGCCGGTCGGACTGTGACCAATGATTAAAAAAGGTCATCAATTTCTTGGGGAGTTGATGATTGATGAATGCATTCTAGAAAGTGATGACTAAAATAAGGTATAAAAATTTTACTGGGCTGCTTATGCAACCCATTCCAACCCTGACCTGCTTTATATGAACATCATCAAAGGATCAAAGGTACAGTAATCAGATTGGGGTGCCGACCACAAGCAAAAAAGCACTGTTTTGCTAACATGATGACATGGCATTTTTTTCTAATCATTGTTTTAACTGCATGTATCAGATACTCTCACTTTACACATCGAATTTGCAATCCGGAGGTTTCTCTTGTTAGGTCTAGTTGTAAATGACTTTCTTAAAAGTTGCTTGCAGTTATACATGTACATGTGTATTAAACCAGCATGCAACTGATTTTAAAGTTACTGGAACAATTTAAGACATTGTCACTTTGTATCTCGCAGGCATTCCTCTTCTATGCCAGTGACTTGGATGTGGGTGATCTCCCTGTCCCACGAAGGCCGGACGACCAGTGGGGCCTGCTTCACGAGGAATCTCCAAAGAATAATCGCTTCGTATTCTGTCATGAAGAAATGATCACCCTCTTCAACTACACAAGTACTTTCAAGCGACAGTCTGACTGCCCTATTACGACGCAGTATCTTGACAGCATTCAATCACTTGAAAGTAAACAGGTTTATATAAATTCTGATATATGGTACTCTTCTTTGTAAATTCATATCGATGAACATTTAGACAACACCTACACTAAACTAGTCAACAACTTAGATGCTTGGCTTGCTATGGATTGAGTCACGCTCACATTTCCATCAATTAACAGGGAACTGAGATGGATGTTTGACTCAAGGAATGGATTTCAACATCCATTCAACGAAGGGTAGGCACATTAAGGACAAAAAGTCAAAACTACTCAGAAATGGCAACAGGTTATGCTGCGATGAAAATTGGTTCTTTATTATTGCAACTCAAAACTTCCATGGCGCCTACAAAAGCGAGGTCACGGGAACCAACTTATTCACAGGTACCTAGTTATTATTATTATTATTCTGTCACACCAAAACCAGGCCAATAATCGTCTGCTGGATAGTGTGACCTTGTCCATTAAGACTTCTATCATATTAGCATGATAAAAGTGAGTACTTTGCACTGATCATATACCAGTATTATTCTGCAGTCTTTCAACATGATTCAGATCTTTCAGCTCTTGTCATTTAATGATTTACTACTTCTGTGGCTTTAATAGCTCGAAATGGTTGTAGTAAACAATTATTCAAAGACCACGTTACATGTATTTGTTTAACTTTCGTATCTACTTCCTTTCATGCTGTTATCTGAAGAGGTTTAATTGATGGCTTTCAGGCTGCATGCCTTCTGTAGGTCAAGTATTTAATAAGTTCCCTGGTAGTATTTGTAGGAATAACATTAATTAATATCAACATCAATTCTAAAGTTCAGGATAGGCCTACAGAGTGATAGGCCTATAATTCACCACTTTAATTTAGGTTTACTGTTTTCCTACTTGTTGTGGCAATTGAAGTGCAGCAACCATGCAGGTTTCTTCGTAGTTACCTTGTCGTTTCGCATTTATAGGCTCACATAACTTGTGTCTTATTTTTACGCCTATCTTTGCTTGCAATAACAAGCTAGTTTTGTTAACATATTTGATTCTTGCATCAATCAAGCTTTAGCACTACACAAAAGTTTCCGTGCAATAACCACGTGTGTTCACATATTTGGTTCATGCATCAATTCAATTTCCAGCATAATAGAAAATGTTCTGTGCAATAACCAGGTTTGGTGCTCTAATGAACGTAATTAACTAATTAGCAATAATAAAACCTGAAAAAAATAAATTTATAATCAATTACGAATGTATACACATTATACTTTTTAAATTTTCTCGTTATCAGTTTTCTGCACGAAACGGGATGCTTGCGAAGGTAGCAAAACTTTCAAAATCGATTTGCCGAAAACTACGAATTCGCACTTAACCTGGTTATAGCACCAAAGGCTTCAATTGACAAGAAATCACTTATAACTTATATTACTTAGTGAAAGTTTTTAAAAATTCGTAAAATTAGCAATTAAAATACAAGTCAATTTGCGGGCGCCCATGTCTACATTGAAGTGCGAGTCACATCTCATGCCATTCATATGTATATATGTATGTGTGTATTTCTATACTGCCTCGTACAGTCCACTACTATTTAGAGGCGGTCCCGACTACAGTGCGAAGGTGTGTCGGAGTTTTACACGCCGAAGCGCTTGAGAAATTGTGAGTGAAGGACTTGCTAAAGGTTCCTATGTGGTGGGTGGGATTCGAACCTGTAACCCTTCGGTTGCAAGGCGGTGACCTTTACCACTACACTACCACGCCCCACATATGGTAAACGACAGTCATCACCTGTGGTATATTCAGAATGCAATACTGTAGTGTACTTGTGTTCTTCATGATATCATTGTATATGTTCGTTTTGGTACAGTATATGAAGTCAGTTGAGGAAAAGAATCAACTGATGAGAGACGAGGGATTAGCAATGGTCAACTACGTTCAGACGGACTGTGACACGCCGTCCGATCGAGATAACTTTGTACGAATGCTTCAGCGTCACATGAAGGTCGACTCCTATGGACAGTGTCTGCACAACAAGAACCTTCCTGAACAGTAAGTGACTTATAAACCTCAATAGTCCTCTGCACAGAGCATCAATCAGTAATCCAAACACGACAGTCATCTAAACACTAAATAAGTAGTCAGACTTTGACGAAATGGATAAAAGGACTGTCCGAAAGAACACAAGATCCCGCTAATTAGGACAGCCCGGGTTTAACATAAAAAAATATAAGCGATTGACAAGGTATAGTAAGATTATTGATAACAGTCAGACTCTGTCAAAATAATTACCAGTAGGCCTTATTTAGTATATTATATAATATATATATAATTTATGTAAGAATAATTTATTTATAATTATATACGTATAGGCATAGTCCATAAAATATTATGGGTGTTGCATAAGTATTTGCCTTGTTAGTTTCAGATGTAACATCCTGTCTAAATATTAGCATAATGCTGCTCAATTTCAGCTTACGAAAGCCAATTGGTGGCATGGACCACAAAGACTTTTATCAACTGACAGCAAAATACAAGTTCACTCTGGCCTTGGAAAATGCAGTGTGTGACGACTACATCACAGAGAAGTTCTGGAGACCATTCTTTGTTGGATCAGTTCCCATTGTCTTTGGATCCCCTAAAATCAAGGCCAGTATTTGCGAGTTTTGCTTGCACGCTAATCCTATCATACATGTATATTTGATTACACGAAGTTATGATGTTCATGTAAATGTACATCCATTAATCAGTTAATCAATGAAAACACGATTATATGCCTTGCAATTGAGATTATGCATAAAATATTGTATATAGGATCCACAGTTTTTCTGCATCATTTATGTTTAATAATTTACAACCGCCATAAATGTTGGATGAATAATGAATTGCCAATATGAATTTTAAATGTACTGTCTGTAACTCTGTTTTAAGGATTGGTTACCAGACGAGCATTCAGCCATTGTAGTAAAAGACTTCTCCAACATAGAGGAAATCGCTCGGCTTCTTCTTCGCCTCAACTCAAGTGACGTGGAATACGAGAAATATCTTGCATACAAGTCAAACGGTGTGACGAACAGTCGCCTGCTCAAAACAATGAAAACTAGGACGTGGGCAATCAATAATGACTGGACAAAGCCAAACTTTGTCTCTAACTTTGAATGTTGCATATGTGAGCGGCTGCACAAGCAGATGACGCATTCCAAAGACGGTGCACAGCTGAGGCATCAGGCACTCGTGGAACACTATGGCTGCCCACAGCCAACGCAATTTAGTGATTTGCCCCTAGGAAGTCTGGCACAGAAGGATGGTGGTGACTGGTCATATGAATGGGTGGAAGGTAGACACAGGGCACAGGCAGTAGCACAACTACTTTCAGAAAACAGGCGATTCTCTACAAAAGATGTTGAAAACAGAGTTAACAAGCTTCGATATCCATGAAATGCATATCGATTTCAGTCAATACAGTATCAGTATAATTATACTCGCTTTATGGAGTAAATTTTCCTCGTACTTTTGGTATATAAATCAATATACACTAAAAACTTGAGTTCTGTATTTTTCTTTTTGGGAGCATTGAAGCTGCTTAGACCTTTAGAATCTTTACTTTTCATTATAATGATCGCTTATTAAACTGGTATTTACGTGAAGCACAAATGCAAGCAAGGCGTAGAAAATGACCTTAGTCAACAAGTCATGAGGTTTCTCATGGTAGTGAATATATATGAGCAACAGTTAGAATCACTATTCAGTTAGTGGCTGAAATGTACTTAAAAATAAAATTAGCAAATGAGAGGTCCAGTTTCTGTTGCTGCATCTAACGAAAGAATTAGCTTGAGACACATAAATTGTTTCTTCTTTGCAGCAACAAAACCGAATAGGAAAGTTAAATTCAACATAAAGCAACAGTCTACCAACACTTTCAGACTGCTGTGTAATAAAGTCACTGACATTTGCAGCATTGACAAAGAGACACACTCTTCTTAAAAATAAGAATCCTTTCTAGACTCTAACTTGATTCCATGCTTATTATGACACAACCACAATATGCACTAAATTACATGTACAAAAACAAAAACTGTATGCGCACATGCAAACAGATGTTTATTTAAACAGTCGCCTATGTTTCATCCATAGGAATTCTGTCTCTAGAATCAACAATTTCTTAAAAGAAAGAGGACAACTTGTCAGCATCTTTGGCACAAAGCTTCCGTCACGCCTATTGAAAAAATTGCAAGACAAATTTCTTGCACATAGAAAAACGTTAATTATTTACACTGGAACGACGACTTAAAAAAGTTATGTTCAGTAGCTTTTACTTAACAAAAATGTTTTTATATCTACATTCAAAAGACAGTATTTCTCACAAGCAACACAAATTTCAATAGTATCCCGAGGAGGAAGTGGATCCTTTCCCCACTTCCATTTCATCGTACGAAGACGTAGGAACTCTACAAACAGCAAACCAGATTAGGTATATAATATTAAATCTCATTGCAGTGTCTGTAGATCGGGTATCGAGTCTTTGTCGCAAGGTCATGCGAGTAACATAGTGTTCTCTGTCAAATTTGGATAGGAATCCATAGGCTGTGTTCCATTCATTCATTACGGTAATTTATATAGCGCCCCTTCAAGGCAACTACTCAGAAGCACTTCCGACCCCAGCACGGGTAAAAAGAAAATTTTCAGGTGCGTGTAAAAGGTGTCAGATTGGACCCTAGGGAGCCCATTCCAATGTGTGGGACCAACGACCGAAAAGGCACGCATCTGTCTAGTGGCTGTGCGAGCAAAAGGGACAACCAGCGAGCTTCCCGCAGTGGAATGGAGAGAGCGCCGGCCTGGAGCAGCAGAAGTAGAGCTGCAAATGTTGCACAGGTAGAGGGAGGGGAAGGGGGGGGAGACCTAACAAAGACCTCCAAACAAGAGCAACAATGCGGTATGTGATACGATGATGGAGCGGGAGATAGTGAAGTACGTCTTGCATGTAGAAAGAGACGGCCAAATCTGGGAATTCGCCCAATCAGTCGTGCTGCAGAGCGCAAGACCTTGTTCAGGCACCCCAACCATCCAGCAGGAAGGCCGACATAAAGCGAGCAGCAGTAGTCCAGTCGGGCTGTAAAATAAGAGGCGAGATGAAATATGAAAATGTTCTAGTAAAACTAGAAGCTGGATGAATGATGAGAATGTTTTAGCAAAACTATACAGAAGCTGGATAAATGATGAAAATATTGTTGTAAAACAAGAAGCGGGATGAAGCATGTAAATGTTCTATTAAATTAGAAGCTGGATGAATGATGAAAACGTTGTTGTAGATTAGAAGTGGGATGACAGATGAAGATGCTGATAAAATAACAAGAAGTAGGATGACAGATGATGTTGATATGGTAAAGAAAGAAATCATTAAACAAATTATGAATTGCAGAGGGGTAATGGCAGTGGTGTAATATCCTAGGGGGATAATGTCCTGTTCCCCTCTGGCTCATTGTCTGCACAGCTGCAATGGCTTTAGCAGCCGGGCAAATCAGGTAGGCCTGAACATCGTCAGCATACAGCTGAACCAGAACAGCAGAGGCAATCAGAAGGGAACCAATCTCTGAAGTATAAATTATATACGGTTGCGGCCCCAACACTGAGCGCTGTGGAAGGCCATAGGGAGCAGGGACCCAAGCGGACCTGGAGGACTTATGGACCACGCAGAAGGAGCGCTCACTAAGGAAAGAATCCAGCCATTTGAGAATATTGCCAAAAAGGATGGACATGAGCCGAACACTGGAGAGAGGTGAAGCTTCGTTATCTGTGAATTGTTTACATTTTGTTGCCGGACCTTAAGATCTGGATGGGCGTCTTGAGAGTCGGTTAGAGTCAGGTTAGGCATTGTGAGCGTTGGCTTAGGTCAGTCGCCTGTAGTAATGGCAGAATCGCGCCACGAGAAATCCAAGGCATCTCGAGTCCCAGACATAAATATTATGCTGGTGAAGTCAGGTGGCATAGTCATGACAATCTCCTGGCACTGGGAAAATAAACCAAGTGATGCTGGGTACGAAAGCTAGTAAATCATTATGCCAGGAAGTCAGCTAAGCAGACGACATAAAACTTGCACGATATGTCAAAAGACTTCCGTCATTAAAAGCCAGGATGTTTTCTACACTTAGGTGCACACTTATCAGGCCATCCCTTGTACACTAATGTGTGCTTGCCATTACCAACATTTAGGCACTAAGATATTTAAAAGGCATGATATTAAACATGATAATTAACAAACGTTATGAACTGTGATCAGGAAACAGTCAGTGCGTTCTCTTACATATGACAAGTTAAACATTTTATAGCAGGAG
>JAQFXW010004075.1:0-11363 GCA_034693945.1 Dendrobaena attemsi
TGCAGAAGATAGCATTTTATAATTCAATTTCTGTACAAAACAGAAGAACAAATTCCATTCAAGCAATTGTGTAACACCGTGGTATCTCATAATACAACGTGGACGAGGTCTCAGGCAGTGGGGTAGCTAGGGTAGGCGATGGGGGACAGACGTCCGCGGGCGCAGGGCGGGCGGGGGGCGCAAAATCGGGAAAATGTAAGGGACTTTTTCCGGAAATGGCATAAATTTTCCTATTTTTTCTCAATTTTGCCTAGAAAAGGGGCGCAAATTCCGAAAATAGAAGTGATGACAAAATTCGGGATCGTACCCGGGCGAAAAAGACCCTAGCTATACACCACTGGTCTCAGAAGTACAACACTTAGTCTATATTAATTATTATCCTATCCGGTGCAATTATGGGTGGAAGACATGTCCATGGCTCACAGAGAATTGAGCCAAAGAGGGCAGCGTCTGTCTTAGAACACAGAATTCTGCTGAATCAATCAATCAATCAATCAATAATTCGCAATTTGTATAGCGCCTCTTCAAGATCCCTGCTCAGAGGCGAATTCAGACTGGAAGAGTCATTAGGTATTTCGACAATTCGTTTACCAGAAATTCGTCTACTTTTATATCCAACTTCCAATTATTGAAGGTATATTTTCATCTTCAATCCTGCTTCGAGTTTAAGTTAGATATTCATCGTATTTCAAGCTTCCAGTTGTAGTTATAACATCAAAATTCATCAGGTTTCGGAATTAACTTAGATTTTTGTCTCACCTCCAGCTTCCAGTGGCAGTTATGTTTCCAATCGTTCATCCCGCTTCGAGTTTAATTTAGATTTCTTATCGCATATCTACGCAGTACACGATACGGCATAGTAGACGAAAATGTTGGTAGACGAATTGTCGCGGAACCGAGTTATTATCCGAATGGGAAAAGGGAAAAGTGACTATCGAAGAGAATGAAGAGAAGAGATGACATTCTGTACCTGCGTTGATCCACATCCACCACCTGTTTCTCATCCCGATAGAGGTTATTTGATTCGTGATATCTAACAGAGTAATGGCGTCCGATATGTTGTGGAAAGTTGCCAGATCGCCTCCATTTGCCAGACAGTAATTCTTCGCAGAAAACCACGGAAGTCGGTCGTAGAACATAATGTAGCAACTGTTTTCCGTCACGAGAAACGGTGAAGTCGTTTTGTTGCACGCTTCTGTCGCCAAAGGAAATATTGGAGCAATTGTGATTAGACCTAAGCCTATATAATTCAGTGGTTCTCAACCTTTTGGGACTCACGGACCACTTAGAAACTTTTCGCCGGCGTCGCGGACCATCGCAAAACTTGTCGACCAGAGGACCTTAAATTTCTTTAAAAATGTAGATGTCCGTTTTAGTAATTCGTCTGGTTTTCATCTTAATATCGATATCCACCTCCTATACTTTGCTGATTACCTTTTAAAAGTCAATACCGACATTTTCACACATTTTGTCTTTGCCTTTGAAATTCGGAGAAGCATAAAAGTTAAAGTTTAAAAAAATTCATAACAAACTTTATACCACCTGACACATGCACACGGACGACCAGTGGTCCGCGGACCACAGGTAGAGAACCGTTGCACTGAGAAGCGCTATAGGCGCATGTCTAGTGGGCCGTGGTAGTGTAGTGGTGAAGGTCTTCGCCTTGCAACCGAAGGGTTAGCCGGTTCGAATCCCACCCGCCGCGTAAGGACCTTGAGCAAGTCATTCACTCACAATTGCTCGTGGCGCTTTGGCGTATAAACTCCGATACACCTTTTCTTGTCATTCACCACAAATTTTAAAATTTCGGGTCAATTTCTCAAATTTTCTTCTGCCAAGCTTACTTTTACATCTGGGAAAAAATGTTCCTTACTATTTCGGGGTGGTTTTACTTACAACATACATGGACAAAAATCATTTGGGGGGTTGAACCCGTAAAAAAACCTTAATACACCCCTTTTAACAACGCTCTAGCTAATGAAGAATGAGTCGTTATGAGGGGGTTCTCTCCTGACTCCTGAGTGAACTCGGATCGTAGGCCTATGCGCCGCCTGCCAGCGCGTATCCAATGCTCCACCGCCTCTCTCAAAGGATGATGATGATGATGATGATGATGATGGTGATGATGATGATGATGATGGTGGTGGTGGTGATTCAATTCAATTCAATTCGTCTTTTATTGCAACGTCTTTTATTGTGATGATGATGATGATGATGATGATGATGATGATGGTGATGATGATGATGATGGTGATGATGATGATGGTGGTGAGGGTGGTGGTAGTGGTGATGCCGTGGCTGGTCTGGTAGCACCTTTGAGTAGAGTCCTTGAAGAGCTCTATATAAATTTCCAAAATGAATGAATAAATGAATGAATAAATAAATGAATGATGGAGCATGGTGGTGTAGTGAGATAGTCGCCGCCCTGCCTCTGAAGGGTCGAGGGCTCGATTCAAACCCAAGCCACTGCGTAGGGACTTTAGCAAGTTCTTCACTCAGAATTTCTCGAGGTATATTGACGTGTTAGCTCCGACACACCTCGGGAGTTTGGGCTGTAGTCGGGAATGCCTCTGAGTAGTTGTGAACTTGGATAGGCGGTATAGAAAGTGCTTAACATGAATACGAATATGATGATGATCATAATAATGCTGTTATTGTTATTGATAACGGCGATGATGATGCTGATGATGTTGATCACAATCATATTACTAAAAATGGCAACAATAATAGTTTTAATTACAATAATTACAAATATAAGAAACAATTCCTGTCTATTGACACACAACGTTTCACTCTGTGACTCTTTATGGTGAT
Source organism: Dendrobaena attemsi (assembly GCA_034693945.1). Classification (NCBI taxonomy): domain Eukaryota; kingdom Metazoa; phylum Annelida; class Clitellata; order Crassiclitellata; family Lumbricidae; genus Dendrobaena; species Dendrobaena attemsi. The sequence continues at coordinate 2,815 of JAQFXW010004075.1, forward strand.
ACTTTGCTAATGATATTTTTTATTATAAGTAGTAGTAAACTCTTTACTGATAATTTGCTAGTGATGATTTTGATAATAAGTAGTAGTAGTTGAAGTGTCATCTGTGTGTAGGCAAAGATCGAGATGTTCAGCAAGTACGAGCGTCAGAAGGACAAGAGGTCTTACTCGGAGCGCCACAAGGTCCACGCCGGTCCCCAGTACCTGCGTCCAGCGTCCAGGATCAATCCGACGAAGATCGTCAAGTGGGGAGACGACGGACTGCCCCGCTACGAGGAGGTGGAGGGGGCGCCAGCCGAGGGAGAGGGACACGGACACGAGTAATAGAACTAAGCAGGTTGGTCCTTATATACGGTGTGCACAGACTAAATGAGACAGGTAGAGGACAGTACACGTGTCACTTAAGGTACAGTAGGTGAAGCAAAGTGACTATAGGTTAGGCCTGCAATAGTTAATAGGTAGAAATGTCAAGTCAAGTACAACTGTAGCCTAACTAATTATATACGTTTATTTTACAACGCCTTCATAACGAAGATGATTGGCGTACAACTAATAATGTATGCATGTGTGTATTTCTACACCGCCTCTCAGGCCCGCCGAGAGGGAACAGGGGCAAATGCCCAGGGGCCCGGCGATGTTTAGGGGCCCGGCGATGTTTATTGGCCCGGCGGGCGGGTCCGCAATATAATATTTATTATAGTTTCAGTGACTAGCTTAACTTCAAATCTTCAATTCGTTAAAACTTCAAGCATATAAATATTACCTTACTTATTTAATGCTATAGACCGTCCATGCCCACTCTCGTTTAGAATAGGCCTACCTTCGTCTACCTTCGTCTACGAATATTTTGGCGCCAGAGATTCCGTTAGTGCGCGTCCAGGCCCTCAAAATTTAGAAGCTGAACACCGAAATATAAAATGTGAGGCATTCATGGACGAACCTGATTGTGACTGGACTCCCAAATAAATTCCTGCGACCTGCGGTGTCCAAGGGCCGTTAAAATGTCCGCATCTTATATACTGTACTTAAAAAGGGTCAAAAATGTTTCGCGCTTTCGCGCGAATGTCCTCAACAACCAAAATCGCGATTACTCCTCACAAAGACCGCCACCTTTAGTCACTCATAGTCTTGTTTCGGTTATATAAAAGGTCAAAATCTTCAGAGATAGTCTACTATTGTGCATTGCCATAAAAACCCCATAGAAGTCCAAAATTGATTGATTTGGAATCCATGACTCTTGTCCATTTGACTTGGACTCAAATTTGGATGTGATGCGTCCAGGACTCCGTGAAATTATATGTTAACGGAATCACCGTTTGGGGCTATAGGCCTATATTAGCCTATGCGTTGCAAAAGTTAAAAAATATATAAAGGATACAAAAGTTTTAACGATGGAATACAAATCTGTAGCACACTTAACTTTTCTCATTAAATAAGTATAGGGGCTGCTTGAAAATAGATAGAGGTTAACAGAAAAATACAAACACAGACAGATGCACAAACTGGAGTTTCTTATCACCTGCAGTCAGACACACATAGACACAGACAGATAATTGCACAGAGACAAACACAGACATGGACAGACACAGAGAACTGGAGGAGGAGGAGTAGACATGGATAAAAGAGGGGGAAATCGGAATGAAATGTTTATACTTCATGTCTGCAATGCACAAAGTTGGACTACGATGTAATATGGGTTTTATGCATGCATCAAGAGAATAGATCATCTGAAATGGACGGGCTACTGTTTACAGGAGCAGTAGGCCGACTTTCATCAAACAATATCCCTAGTAACGGATATACTGGTTCGTGTGCATTGGCTGGATTGTCTGACAGCTTTATGGACGTCATCAATTACCATTTTACTGCACACACAGGATCAAGGAGGAATCAAGATAATAGCTTTCATGGAGAATGAAGGTTTGTTGTGTAGGGCATGAACAGGACGAGAGTGGGAGGGCGCCAGTGTCCAACAGAAAACACACATCTTTCCTATAATTACTCGGAGACATTGCAGAAACACAGATCTATGCCACACAAAGTCCTTTCCAATTAAAGACATGTCTCAAATGCAGTCAGCGTGCAAGTAAATTACATTTGCCTAAATTTTGACTGCCTCATATTTTAAAATAAAAGTCATCCAAATGAAATGTCATCAAATGAAAGATCAGCCTGTCAGTGGATGAGACTATACCAATGACCCCCCCAGCGACCAACAACAGCAGCTGCTGTCATCACAGAGTTTGTCTATGAACTGTTGGCCTATTCTGAAGTTACTCTCTCTAATCAGATTCTTAGTCCAACTCAGGGATTCCTCCAGAAACTCAAGAATTTCACCAGTGTTAGCTTACAAGAACATGCAGACACAGACAGTAGGAGAAACAGAGAGAGAAAGAGAAAGACAGAGACAGAGAGACAGAGAGACAGACAGACATAGAGAAACCGAGACAGAGGAGGAGAGCAAGAGAGCTGAGAGAGAGAGAAAAAGACAGAGAGTAAGACACAGAGAAAGAGACAAACAGACACACAGACAGACAGACAGAGAGTGGTAGAAGTGGGAAACTGAAAGATTCGAAGGGATAAGGACAAGCAGACATACGCAGACGCAGACGGATGCACAGAAAGACAGGCAAGCATACACACAAGCATACAAACAGAGATAGAAAAACACACAGAGAGATACACACAAACACATATAATGGCATGAACAATGAAACATATAGGCTAAATAGGATCAGCTACAAAGCCATGGCAACATTGCAGCATTCACCATCTCATCTAGAACTCAAATCAGGTCTATTGTTAAAGCAGTGATGCGAGACATCTAAGTTAGTTCAAGCTGGCAAGTTACACATTGATTCAGCAAAGTAATTAAATCTTGGCAGCCTTGGAAACTGATGTAAATTCAAAGGGTAAATATGCTAATCAGCATCTTTCAAATATGTCAAATGAAAATTTGGTGATTTTTAATCAGTGAAAAAACTGTCAACAACCAATGACAACCTTAAACTGTGGTCAGAATGCCCTCAATTATAACCATTTCAGTTGATCCCAAGAAACTACATTGCTGAATGTTAACTAAAACACCAAAATGCAGTTTCCCATGGTTCAATATATCTTTTTCTTCCTTCCATCGAAATGCTTTGAACAGCATGTCTAAGATTTAGAATCTTCCAGCAAAACAACGATCTTGCCAGTATTTAAACAATCAGTCGATACTGTATTAGAATCTGATATGTAGAAGATTAGAAGAACAGCGATGGTACAATGGATAGGCAACACTTGCAAGAATTTCAAAAGATTGCTTTAACATCAGTGCTTGCACTTCTTCAGTAGACTGCCCGGAGGAGGAGGATGATTCACTCCAACGAATTTCTCTAATTGTGGCACACCATGGAAAGAAATGGGTCAATAGTTACACCTATTGATAACTTATTAATGGTTGGTATAAATGGTTTGCACTGATATTTTACTTCTAAAAATGGTTTACAGTGATCTTTTACATCTAAAAATAATTTCTAATTCAGTTTGAATTCAATTCTATGCTTCTGAACAACTATTTAGCTTCTAATTGTAATTTTACCTTGGAAATTATTTTACCTGTCATTCCTATTTTAATTTCCCAGTTTTTATTTGTTGTTTACCAAATTGTTAACAATTTCAGTTCTGTAAAAAGTGTTCTTATGTCTTTATACGATGTTTTTGTTAAGTTTCAAGAACGCTGTAATCAATTATCACAGATTTCTTCGTGCAATTTCTTTTGTCCATCAGTCAAGATGCCACTGGACAATTCTTTCCACAACGACCTCTCACAAAAGACCCTTTGCAATGTGTGAAATCTGCCTAATGAAATTGCACTGTATTAATGTATTATTGTCCTTCGGAAGGCAAGAGAATTTCTAGTATGATAACGATCTAGCCGAGTCTTACACAGTGTTGGCTGCTGCTACTGCTGGAGAGTGCTGGACAATGCTGATATTGCTTCCTGCCAACATTCTCATAAATTAGAAACTTAATGATCAAGAACAAATAAAAAGGCAAATACAGCAGAGGTCGTCCTGGTATGCACGTGGGACACTTATTAGACAACGAAGGTCAAAGCCAGCATATTACATAGAGAACGGTTTGTGTAGCTGGAGCCATCATTTCCATCATTTCAGCTGAAGCTTTCCAGTGAATTATGTTTTCGTATCAGATGTGAGTTTCTCCCTTTGTTCGTTTAGTTCTGAAATTCACTCCCACATTCATTCATGATTTTATTTCAATAAATAAACTCATAATTTAATTCCTAGTTTTGTTTTCATCTTTCTTATTTTCATTATAACCATTTATTCTTTGTAAGTCCAAAAAACTTTACACAGAATACTTAAATTTTCTGTTTTTGACTGAATGTAATTATAAATCAACAATTTTAATTTGAGTTGTAATTGTTTTCTTTCTTTTTATTTTAGTCTGAGGGATCATAAATACCTCGGGCGCTAAAAACGTATAATTTTAATTTCTAATTTATATATTTTTGTTGTTATAATATAATATTCAATTATATAATATATTATATTCGTGTATATAATTATATATTAGTGCTTGAAATTTGTCAATATTGATCATTTTAATTTAATTCTAATTTATAATTTGCATTAATGAAACTATCACTGACAGATGTCCACCTCTCAACTAGGTCCTACTAGAAAAATTTTAAGGCGAAAAAACACAACAGTCAAAGAAGACCTTATGGAATTAGCAACGACCATATTGAGTCAGCAATGTATGAATGTGGATAGAATGATATTCTCATGTTGGACTCTAAGCGTTAAGTAGGCTATCTTAAATGTAATATGCCATTAAACAGAAAACTAGAGAAGTTCATGATGTAACAAAATGTATTTGATTAGGAGGAACATGTAATAACAACACAGTTTCGAGCTTTGGAGCCTCTCTAGATTAAAATGATAGATGTGCATTTGCCTAGTCTAATCAAAAGCCAACAAGCAGACAATCAACTCTTTCAGCAATTTCACCAGTCAGAGAATTTCTGATGAGATGTGATGAACTGAAGTGGAATAAATAAGACTTGCAATATTCAGAAGACACATGAAGTCACATGAAGTCAGACTAAGCAAGCAGCCATCAATGGCAACACCAAGAGTTTTAATTCTGTCTTATAATGAGATTTTGGCTCCTACGAGTTCAGTTGATGAATGGGATGAGAAAGAGCGCATACACTGGTACATTATAGAAAGAACGTCTGCCTCGCACTCTATCTGCGCTGATTGCAAAATTATTAGAGCAGAAGCAAATGTGAAGAGAGGGCCATCAGACTTTGAGTTCACTTTAGCAAATGCAGGATCTCTGTGGCATTGAGTTGAGTTTCAACAGCATACATTTCTGGACCATTATATCATATGCATGCCTGCAAACTGACATGTTTGGGAAATACAGATTAAAACAAGGAGAGAGACACCCAAGTACTGAACCCTGATGCACACATGACAAGCAACCGGATGAGTGGGTCACACTGTGATATGTTGGCAACTTCAGAGAACATGCTGTAAGATATGGAACAAACAGCTCAGGCTGAAAGGTCAAATCTTGCAAGAGATATAAGACCATCAACCTTGCCAAAATCTATTTGAATTAAATTGGTTGTTAATGGAACCAATGAGATGAGTCTTCGCCAAAAGGGATGTTTACAGCAAACGCAATGATAAGGCACTGCTTGAGAGACATCACATAAATATACCTGTAACGACTTACTAGAAATAGGTCTTCAAGCAGCTTATAGATGCTATTCTTACCGACGCTGTGTAATTCTATCCTGAAAAAATAGTAATTTGTCATATTGCAGATCAAGCTATTTTGGTGGAGGTTTGACAACAGCAGTTTTAAAGACAGAGGGAAAATGGCATTTGGAAAGTTACAGACTCGTCAGATGTGAAGTGAACAGGATCTAATAAGGGAAGTTGCAATAAGGTTTCATGACTTAAATAGGACATTTCCAGCGAGTCTTGCAACTTCCTACACAACTCATCTTCCAGATGTCTAACTTCAGGAAATAATTTAAAGACCACAATACCGAGGTGAAGATCTGTGGTCGACAACCACAGATCCATGCTTTGGTATTGCGATTTTAAATTACAAACATTAGTTTCGAAAATTAGTATCTACATAATACATATTTAATATAGTGCATAAAAACTACGCATGGATTGCAAAATTATTATACCTACAACAACTCTAACAGCAGCAATCCAACAGTTTTCTTGCTTTTGGGTTATATGTTTCGATGACAAGGATACATAAACATTTAAAGTCCAGCCTGTCCAGGTAGAGAGCTGAAATGTACTGAACTGGCAGCCTACCATCAGTGAGCTTTACCTTCGAGATTAAAGACCACTCCATGCATTGATTTATCTTAGCGTCCAACAAATAATCTCTGCACAGTGATCAAATAAGCAACATGGCCATTAGTCTTTATCCTAATTCACTAATCATTGTTAATTCAAGGGTTCTAGTGAGTAACTAAGTACACGATTAATCTGACAGTCCAGTCCCTCCACTTTCTTCCGTTCTTCCTTCTCCTTTCCTCCATCTTTGTTTGCTTCTCTGCTCTTTGCTCCTTCTTTTTTCTCTTGCATTCTCATCTTCCTCTTGCCCAGGTCTCATTTCCGTTGGTTGCCTCCCCCTCATTCTTCATCTTATAGACCTGCATCCGCTGCTTTGCCTTCATCATCATTACTCTCTGCCACAGAGAACTGTACTTTAATTAGAATGCAGACACTAATCATGACCATTCATTACCAGAACCTTACTCTACATCAGCCTATGTAACAGATTGGCTGAGCACAGTGAGCAGTGAGCACTTATCTAGATGCAACAGTTGAAGTCTTCCTTGAGTGCACACACTGTTAAGCAGTACTCAAAGCCCAATTACTTAGCATCAATAGGTAGTGGTGGCGATATAATAATATAAGAAACGGATCCTAGTAACATTGATAACATAGACAAGACTGAAGAGGACAACTACAGTGCCATGACCACTTTGCATTAACTTAACTTTTAACTTACACAATAACAACTCACACAAACATGCAGACAAACAACAAACCACGAACTGACAGTCCAGTAAAAGAAAAATTTAGTGCAATGATAATTAGGACATGCATTGAGAAATGCGGGCCATGTTTACATGTATAGGCTAGGTTACACTAAACAATCAGAAACATACATGTAATTCTGCAATTATTTCTTCCATTCCCACGATCTTGTTCTAGCTTATGTAGATAACGATATGTGGAGAACATTCTTGGTTAGAATGCTTTACTGCATTTGACATTACTGACATTATTGCTATTTAAGATAGGGTGGTATTGCAGCTGGTTTAATCAATAAAATATGTTACTTACCTATTAATCTAACAGATGTTGAGACATAAAATGACAAGGTTTAAAAGTACAGTGCATTCAGGTTTAAAAAAAATACAGGCCATTCAGAAGAAAATTCCGGTCACAGACAACCTAATAATGGCTGATATGCTTCTACACAGTGGCAGCCTGGGGTCAACCTTTCACCTTTTGAGTCTGGGGTTTAAATCCCCGGCCTCAGTCATAGCAGCTCTTAAAATCAATTTACACAGTTCAGCATGCTATCCTAATCACACACCATTGTCACATAACACACACAGAGAAAAATTGTGCAGATGCTTAATTGCTGTTTGTAGATAAATTTAGCTCTAGTCAAAACTCCTTCAAATATTAGAGGAAAAGAACATTTCTCAGGCCTCTTGTACATTGATGCATTTGACATGTGCAATCAATAACTGATCACATTTCCAAACACATAAACCGGTTAACAATGATAGACGCTGTGTCCCACAACCATACATTGTCGTGACAATTCATAGCAGTGAGACAAATGTGTGTCACGGTAGACAACAAAGACTGTCAATTATTTGCAACTCGTCATGCAGCATTTTGAGAAGTTCTAAGAAGGCACATTAATCATTATATATATATATATATATATATATATATATTTAAAAATGTGTATGTAACTACATACATATGTAACAGAGGCATAGCCAAAAACTGATTTTGAGGGGTTTTCGCCAAAAAAACTGATGACCTTTTAAGTCATTGACCACAATTTTCTGATTTTCGGGCTAAAATTGATTTGTCACCATCTTTTCTAGGTGAATCATCTATACTCTACTTTCTTTTACATTTTAAATAATACATGGGAAAAATAAAAAATACATGGGAAAAATTATTTTCAGAGGTTTGAACACGTAAAACCTCCTAAATACGCCCCTGATATATATGCAGATATGTGAGACTTGTTATTATCATAATCAACAGTAAGTACACTACTACACTTGTAGCAACACTTTCGGTGATTTCATCAGTTAAAGCCAAGCAATTCAATCAAATCAATCAATCAAATCAAATTTATTCCATGACCAAGCAAAAACAAGTCACATACGGTTTGGTTAACAAGCAAGTTTAAGGTCACCCAGCCTGTGACCCAGGAGACCCAAAATGGGCTGAGGGCCCCGC
>JAQFXW010004076.1:0-11360 GCA_034693945.1 Dendrobaena attemsi
TTGTATTGTTCAGAATGCATATCATGGCATTGTTGTTTTTTTGGGTTGCAATAAATAATGATTTGATTTGATTTGATAACTGTTTTCTCCCCAATTAAACATTCTTTACATTTAGGAGCTGTATAGCCTATGTTTTAAAAGATATCAGTCGGAAGTGAGTAGCAGTAATCAAACTGTTGAGTATAAACAGGGTGTTAACTAGTAAATTATAGACAGTGATGCACATGAAGCCAATCGCATTGTATGGATTACTTGTATATACTGAAAACTGGTGGAATTTTTCCTGAAACTTTCAGGATCTGCTTGTACTTAAGTAGAACTTTACGTTTTGTAAACTAAGGATGTGTAAACTCAATTTTGGATATGGTGATAGTTTTGGTCGTGGTTGTGGTCAGCTTGGTGGTCGTGGTGGAGGTGGTTGTAGTGGTGGACTGGTGGTATTGACAGTTGTGATCTTGCTTTCTCGTATGTTTTAATGTCGACCCGGTGCAGTCTGTAACTGCACATGTACTCTTTAGCTATTACAAAACACACGTAGTTTTTGTAATAACATGTCATACATCATACATTTTCTAAATATCTGAAAACACATTTGTTTAGATTTTTATGGATAGTCATTAGGTGATAGTGTCTTTGTCATTTAGTAGATGTTTTAATGCATAGCTGTTCTCATTTCCGTCATTTTTGTGTTTTTGTCGTGTTGGTGGTTGTAGTGAATGTAGTTACTGATTTGGAATTTGCGTAAATACACTCTGAGTCTGAAAAGCGTATATTCAAGTCAAATATTATGGCTGAATTGTATTACAATAATGATGGAGTGAATGGTAGGCAACTTGCCATTACTTAAGGTGATGTAATAATTGCAATGCCCTATGAATCCAAAGAGGAATTCGGTTTTTGAAATAGTTCTAAAGCAGCTTACTGAATGTCATCCAGATCTCTAGTGCTCTACACAAGACCTTGTAGATTAAGATTTAATAAATATGATTTTGCGTTAGTTTCAAGACTTGAGCTCGAAAGCATGCATGACTATCAGTGATGCAGTAATTAAGCTTTGGGAGAGTTTGACCTTTGACCAGCGTTTATGCTGACTGAGGGAACATGATATTGGAAGCATGTTTGTCAAATTTGAATTCAAGTGATGTCAAGTATTGCATTGACAACTGATGAAATGGCATAATAGAGGGAGATGGTCAAGCAATACGAAAGGATGATTTGACACAGTAATAAATAGTTGCACAGAGGGATTAACTAAAGCCTGAAGGATAACTGTTCATTAAGAGCAAGAAAATTAATGGTGTGTTTCCGGTAGCAGATGTTTAAAAAACAGGGTAGGTAGGTTGATAAGAAAATATTTCTTTTGAAAAGAACCTCATGTGATTCTATGTCTCCATTTTGCTCTTCACCACAGCACGCTCAGAAACACGTTGGCTAAAGCTTGAGCTGTAAAACCAGTGAATTTAGTTTAACTCTATGTGAGGCTTGCCATTTTTTAAATTTCTAACTTTATTTGAGTTTTGACTGTTTGTCCACTATTGTGTTTCATATTTTGTAAGAAAAAGTATTGAAATTTTTTGGGGGAATTTTTCATGATTTTAATTTTTGTCCAGAACACTATATTTATAAAATTATTTCAGTTCCCCAAAAGACAGCAACTCGGTCGGGTTGCTGGGAACAGCGTTTTTCCCTATGTAATAAAGAGAATGGACTCCGAGACAGAAGTGGCGAAAGACTGAAGCAGAACCTCCCCCAATTATCATCTTTATTACTTTTTTTAAGTTTTAAAAGGTTCTGAACATCAGACATTCAATCTTCGAATTAACCTGGAATGCCTAATTGCCCAGCCTTGCTTACTTTTTTTAAAAAGCTATGTACACTGAAACAAGTATAATTCAAACTGCTCTACAAGTCAAAAACTGTTGCGCTTCAAATGTACGTGCCCGAATGTTTGTTTTGGTTTCTTAAATGATTGCATGATTCCGAGTCTCCTTTCTTCAGACTAACTCATAGACATTGTCTCAACATAGGAGGGCCTTTCTTACTAGCTCAGTTTAGTTCCAACTGCTCCTCCTTTTCACCAATGTTGTTAGCCATCGTCTATTACCTGCCCTGCTTGGGTGTGTGCGTATCTGCACATTTACCTGAAGAGGATTTGTAGTAGATACTTACTGACTGAGTGGGTGTTTGGCTTGATCAATCTTATGATTAGAATATCTGTCATGCATAACCTGAGGATTTTGACTGCACGCTTCAAGCTTGGGCTGCTACCAGCTATCAACGTCACAGACCGTAAAAGTGTTTGCAGTGACAAGTACAGGCACAAGAGTAGGGCACCAGTAGTAGAGTGTTCTGTGATGGCGCTTGTAATGCAGTGGCTGCAGCAGTGCTTGCTGGCTGAATCAATACATTCCAGTGTGCAGCCACAACCTGCGTCTTGATGCCATGGTAACGTGGTGCCATAGGTGAATGGAATTCTCGGGGCAGCAGACTGTCGACTGTCGTTCCCGGAAGTCTGACTGTTGATTGGTTTCCAGAACGGTTGTGTCGGTTGCAAGGAATGTTACGTGTGGTTGGTCAGACTGCTTTCTGTCATGTCAGAAAGGGATTGATTCTGCCGAACAAAGCGAACACGCGTCAACCTGATGTCATTTCGGATTATATTACTTTGTTGGATGCTGCTTTTCAATCTGGATTTTCTTATTATTTTGACATTTTCTCGACTCCAAACAAGCACGACTTATTCGGTGCTGCCATGTCATGGTCTGAGATACATCTATCTCGCTTAGTCTGATTCTTATGGTATACGTTAAATGATATGCTCAGATTGAATTGTGGGGAATAAGAGTTTCTAGTCCTCAACGTCTGTCTAGAGTGCCAACAATGCCATTGGTATGTGTCTCCTGATCGCCTGAGCCGAGTTTATTTGACTTTGTAATCAGTTTCTAAGTGTGTTTGATCACTGCTTGTGAGGCAATAATTTCACTCACTCACTGGAATGGTCACCGACAATCACTGCATTTCGCATTCGATTTTCGACTTTTAAGAACGTTATTAATGTTTCTGAGAATTTTTCGACATCTGCCAAACGATTTTCGAGTGTCCCAGAGGTGGATGCATAGGCTGTCTGGCAGGTGCTGTACCAGCTCTGTCAGAAAGGTAGTTGCATCTGCATTTCTTACTAGAATAAAATTCTCTGTTTACATTTGAAACTGGTGCAGGATTTTTGGCTTGTGTAGTAAAATAGGCATGTTTCACTGTAGTTGTAGTTTACCTTTAATTCAGTTTGGCTGTTGATATTAGCTGACTGAGAGACATGCACTGCTGTTTATGGTTGCTGTAAGTAGGTGTGGTTGTTCTTCGCTGATAAAGACACTTGTACAGCTGAAGTGTTTGGTTTGATTGTATAATCTCCGTGAGATGATCCATTAATCCATTAATTTCAGAACACATTTTCAAGCTTATTTTGGAACAACTTTCAATTATTTTGTTTAATTTATTCTATTAATGACATTTTTCTATACTACTTGACAGAGTGTGGCAGGCAATGGCAACTTGTTTCTGAATTTCTTAAAATTGTCATGTTAATTCCTTGATTGCCTCTGAGACCTAGAATAAATTTTATTTTCTGGAGAACCGTATTTCTTGAAGATCTTGCAAGAAAATGCTTTAACATAGACGAAGACAGATCCACTTTTGTCAATTTGCCATCATGTGCTGCTTTTCCTCAATGCTTTGTATCACAGAGTAAGGACTCTTTTTGCTGGTTTGTAACAAAGGCACAATTATTGAGGCATTGAATCGACCGGTTCAATTGTAGCTCATTAAATCATAGGCTGGCAGAGGTAGGGTTTCAAATTTGGTCACGTTAAAGTTTACATGCAGAATTTGTAAATCTTTGAAGTGGCCAAATGTTTCAATTCATGGTTGCTTATTAAATCCTTTTGCTGTCAGCTGTAAACAGAACTCCTGTAAGTTAATCAATTGACTGTATTAGCATTTAGAGTTGCTTACGGTTTAGAACGACCTAATGATTCGTGAGAATAGAAGACTGGTGCAATGTTTAGTTTGAAAAGGTAATTTTATTCAGATTTATTCTGTATTTGCTCCTCCGCATTGATCGCCGGGTATAGTTTTTGGGGGTCCCTGCTATTGCATCTCTGGAGACTTGTAGGCCTCATGCTGTGCACAAGTTGTCAGCTTCACCTGCTGCCCATTGTTCTTGCCAACTCAATCAGATCTTTAGCTGGATGAAGAGGTGGCTTAGTCCCAGCTTCTGTCAACCATTGCTGACAGCTGGAACAATTGTGCTGTACCATTTTGCTATTTTTTAAATTAAGTTTTGACTTGTGAATGCATGTTTTACATTCAAAACAATAGGCCTACTTGCAATTGTTTACAGTATCTGCGTGTCGAGCTACTCTTTCACTTATATCACTTATATCACTTTTTGTATATTGTGCACGTGTTTGTGTAGATACACGTATATGTGTTGTTTGACTTAGTTTAACTTATAATGTCTGCATTGTGGTTCTTTATATTTTGATGGTAAATGTTGCTGCACTATTGATGGACGATGGCAGTACCAGTTTTCTTTCTGGTGGCAGCTTCTAGCTAGATACAAGGCAGTTGTGGGCCAAACAAACATGGCCATCAGTTATAGTCTCTCTGTCGCTGCCTTTTGTTGAATCTGGATCTTGCATCTTTGAAGAATAGAAGATCGCTATTACTTGAGGCATTTTGGCAGACACGCTGCTACAGTGTAACACAGAACAAACTAGCACAGGCTGTGTCTGACATTCTTCGTAATGTCTTCAGAACCTTTTGTCAACGGAATTCTATCATCTGCTTTACAGCTTTCTGTTGCCAAAACATTGTCATATGTATTCTGTTGTTTGTATGTATTATGACCCTTCATTTGTTTATACAGAACTCATAAATGCAGGAATAAATTGATCAACCAATCAGTGCACATTTATAATTTATGTAGTGCCCTTCAAAATTCCAGCACTTTATGAGGTACTTATAATGTGCTATATTATGTGTCCAGAAAACTCCTGATACATATATATGTTATTTGTTTGTTTATCTCGTGTGTATTTCTTAATTTCATGTTTGACATGACATATCATGTGGTGAATGCAACTCTTGTATGCAAAGCTTAGGAAACTGAACCTGCTGACACTTGATTTTAATGATTGTCTCTCACAGAACTGGTCTTTGCCTTCCAGTTACAGATGGAAGTTCAAGAAAGTTCTTAGGTTTTCGAATACAAGTTGACATACTGATGATTATGGTCATAGTGGTTATGTTCATGGTGGTAATAATGGTCATGGTCATGGTTGTAGTGGTTGTCCTGATGGTCAATACATGGTGATATTGATAGTTTTAAAATATTTAATGATAGCTGTTCCATGTCTTAGTTACAACCTTTCTCTGAAAACACCAAAGCAACCCAAATAAGAAGTTTCTGAAAAAATCATGTAACATTTGACTATGGTTTTATGATATTCTGTTATAGTCACATGTATAATGTTATCAACAGGTAAAGTATTGTCTATGTGCTTCTACAGAGACTTTTGGGCTCTTCTACTATACCTGGTGTCAGGTGTAGATCTAGCAGCGAGTGATGGTTGCTCTTTATGCAATGTACAACGCGCATGTGCTTGTCCAATGTCCACCTTCTGAAGTTCAGAAGTATACACGATCATATGACATAACGTAGATGGAGTAGAGTTAAATGAGTGAAAGAACTGAAGCATTTGCCCAAGGTACGTACGCAGTTACTGCCTCGGGCAAGTCTTGAACCGGTACTGCACGTTTTACAGGCCGGAAAATGCTCCAACCAATCGGCCACGGAATGTTCTGAACTAATTCATGGCTTATAAGTTGTGATTGCATGAAGGTATAAGAACATAAAATGTTCTGCTTGGTATGTTCGGGTATGTGATCGTCTATATTGTTTGTTGTACAATCATGTTTCTGTTTAATATGCATGGGATATGCTGTCCAATTTCAGTCTCAGCTGGGTGGTGATGGCCGTCTGCCAGGTGCTCTGTCTCGCTGTAGCAGCCTCAGTTCCATCAACACATCGAGTGGAATAGACATCGAGTCACCAAGTGACTCGCAGCTTTCGTCTCAACTCTCTCGAAGGTAAGAGCAATGCAGTTCTGTCTGTTGTTCTCGTTTGAATTGGTTTGCTTTGGTTGAATTTCTTATATATTGTTTAGATATGGGCTTTTCTTTTTGGCTGCTGTTGTTTATGTTTATTGCATCAGAGGAATTGTCATCCTGTCAAAACATCTTGGTGGTTTACTGTTAGATTTTAATGAGGATCTGACCTTACATCATATTATTTGTTTATTTATTCACACATTTCTATACCGCCCCTTCAAGCCTCCAACTACTCAGAGGCGGTCCCGACTACAGCCCGGAGATTTGTTATAGTTTACACGCTGAAGCGCCACAAGCAATTGGGAGTGAAGGACTTGACCCTTCACCATTACACTACCACGCCCCACTATTTTGTCAGCCCATCATGTCTGATTGTTGCTTATTGCAAATTGTAAGAAATTTCATTGTGGCCAGTTGCCTCAGACCTGGATCTAAAATCTGCCGCTATCATTACTTCACAGAACTGAGCTTCTCTTCCAGTAAAACCCTTTTTTCAGTTATCTCTATGGATATCTCTAAGGCTTTTGGAACTAGTGAAGAATGATGGATAGTAAGTAGTCCATAACTCTTCAATATTTTTCAAAATCTCATTACTTGATATTCCAGATGATCTTTTCAACTGGTTGACTGACTTCTTCAGTAACAGACAACACAGTACTAATTCTGGTGTTGACTAGTCTTCTCAATCCATCAATGCTAGCTAGGGTAGTGCAGTGATGAGTAATTGGTCCAGCAGCTTCTATTATTAAAGCCTCAGATCTTTGCACCTCCCAAAATCCGATATCTAAATATATGCTGATACCTCCTAGTTGGTTCAAATCACCAGAATACAATTATTGCAGACAGTACTCACCCACATCACTAATTAGGTTGCACTTAAGCACATCAATCTCAACCCTAATAATGCATCTGAAGTGGTTCTTACTCACCTGGGCTCTTAACTGTTTCCTTAGGTCTACCTGACATTACGCAACTCAATGACCCCAAATCCCTGGTGTTATTTTCTACTGTTACATGAAAGTATAAGAACAATAATACAAATTATATCAATGCTATTCTTGGTTCATGTCCACCTTCAATATAGGGATTGCATGTTGTGAGAATGCATAGCCTTCAAGCTAGCATTCTGAAATTGTCAGTTCTTTCACCATTGCTAAACTCCTCTGCTTGGCGGGGTCTAACCAACTCCAGGCACCGGGATCGATTGTTAACAAGATTAAGTTTGTTTGCAAGTTTGTGTTTGTTCGTCTATGTATCTAAATTTGACTTATTTTTAACTCTATAATTACGGTACTTTGTTCACTGTTATTTGTTACCATGAATTGCTTTAATCTTGTATAAATATATGCAATATGTCCTGATGTTTCTTGAGAAAAAATATCTGGTTGACCCCGAAAGGCCTATGAAAAAAACCCACCAGTTAACTTTGCTGTCACAATGCAAACCAGTTCTTGGCCTATGTATGCTTCTGTCTTGATATTTATTCTGTGCAAGTATCAATATTTTTTACACTATGAATATAAATTCGGCCCACGAGGGTTTTAAGATAGGTTTACTTTGTGAAATGAGCCCAGAATCTTTGACAGAAGAGTCAAGCGTAAGAAGGTTGTATAGTAGCATAGTACTACACCTGATTTATAAAGACAGGTGCATGAGTTTGGCTAGAAAATGATGTCTACCTTTAAGCCTTTAACTCCATCGGATCAAGCAAACATCATAGCTTGAAGCTAATCATTATGTACAGTAGTTGGCAACCAGGTAGTTTATAAGGACAATTGTCAACAAAGTTAACAACACCTATGATGCTATAAGACTGTCAAGCAATGGAATAGTGTCAGTCAGTGATGGACAAAGTATGCATAGAGAGCAGCTGTTGAACCCTTTGGAGTGGAATGGTAGAGACTAGAAGTGTGCAGTAAGAAGATTACACGTGAAGGATAAGCAAGTACCTGCATTGAACTTAAACCTGCAGCAGATTATAGAACAAGGAACAAGAATTGCTCTCTGTTCTCTTTGCCCAAATCCCACATGTCTACTAGACAGAATTGTGATTTTTCAGTAGTTGGCCTTTGATCTGAGCAACCTATATGTGGCCCTCTACTTGATCGATGTTGCATGGCACTCTATGTATAGATATATACTTATATATATTTATTCAAGTTCTTATATAGCGACATCATAATTATGTAAGATATACGAAGCCAACATGATGATTTTCCTTATGTAAATAATGGGTCCATGTGTTAGGACTTCTGAAGCCCACAATCATGTATTAAATGGGCCTCATATGTCCGTCCTGCATATGACACTGCTTTGAGGTTGCCTTATTTTATTCCATTTGCTTGGTCAACTATTACTCATTTTGGCCCTTAAGAGGGTATTAAAAGAGCGGTTGCATACAAAATGTTGATTATCTTACATTCCTTGCATTAGGTGAGTAAAGTGCAAGCATAGAATGCACAGTGTTAGGCTGCTAATGCTGTGCTGAGACCGAGGTTCTAAATCCATGGTGGTATGTGAAATTAACAGTTTAATATCATACACTTGAACCTAAATATTTCCCAGGACTAGTAACGGCCTTCAAGGACTGTTATATAAATATGAGCGTATCAAATGAGCAATAAGCAGCGCCGTAGATTACCTTACCTCACGTAGCTATTTTTAAGTGTCTCCGAATCTTGATAAGCAAGCTATCATTTGCCATTTAGCTGAGTCAGTGTCGTTGTGGCTTTGAACTAAATTGTCAAGTGCTCAAGTGTATTGGACTTTACGAGTTATTCTAAGACCTTAATATAAAGGTCAAGTGGTTTACTATTTTCCTTTTCAGTGTGAAGTATCACAGGGTGGTTATTGGATGTCAGTTCTATTTCCAATTGTTTTACCCTTTTTTGCTTTTTGTGCTCTTGGTGTGTTCTGCTTCCTGTATTTACCCTTATCAGTTTTGATATCCTCATACACCTGTTGTTTTCTATTAGTTCCTGGTAAATTCTTTGTTACAATTTTGCTTTCCCAATCTGAGATGTAATGTGGATACTTGAAACTTTATTATTTTGTTATTTCGTTTAAGAATTAGATGCCGTTTCATGTGTAGAGCCTGTTAAGCAACACATTTAAATAAGCTCTGATCAAATGCAATTTGAAGCTGCTTTCTATTGCAAGATCATGCAAACAGTGGCAGATAGCAATATGCAATAAGGATTTAATTATACTTGGAGTGAGTATGTGGGCTAGAGGAAGTATGGATCAGGTTGGATCCATCGTGTCTGGCAGTTGTGGGTATTGTGACTTCAATTCAGTTTCAATTGAGTTTTCTAAGTTGGGCTGCATATATGGTATAACTGTTTGGCAAATATTTGTCACAATGTGTGGGCTTGCATAATTGGTTTACATAGGATTTGCATTTTGTGACGCCATATTAAATTTCAGTGCAGACTCAATGGCAGACTTGAGAGAGGAAGAAAAATATACAAACCAACAGTTTACTAAATGACTGAGTGACTAAGCTGGCATTCCTACTTGTACAGAATTCCATACCTGAATAACGTTTAAGCGATAGGTTTTTTCAAAGGCCAAGCTCTGTGAAATGCTACATGAGAGAGTCGGAAAATTGGCTACTGAAATATTTAACGATGCTGCATTAAAAATAGATTGTGTTGTCTTCTTAATTCAGGTGCAGCCACTCAGAAAACAAGCGGTCTCTTGAAGATGATGGAAAATTGCTGCAGGCCATGTAAGCTTCGTTTACTTCATAGCATTAGCAACATAAGTTGCTATGCAGTAATGCCAAACACTTGTCCATTGTCTTTCTAAGAACCCACTATAGAATACCTCGTCAGGTTTATCATGAATTGATCAATGATGGCTGTTTGTGGATTAGATAAGGTGTCCGGTTACTGACTGAAAATTAGCACACCTGCATCGTAAATCTTTGACGAACGCATTTTTATGCCATAGAAAAGGCCAAGCTCTGTGAACGCATTTTTAATGTTTTTTAAAATTGATTTTGCTGTTAAACGTTCATTTAAAATAGTAGACACCTTTCTTCATTAGTTTTAAAAGATATGCAGCATATGCACCTACAATGTCTTTTAATTGATAATGTAACCTATTTGATGTAGCACTGAGAATCACTAAAGCCATTGAAAATCAATAAAATAATGCCATTGAAAATCAATAAATGGCGATGTTACACATTATGACTGTCCCAGTTGCTCTGCTGACCTGTGCATTGGTGATCATTTTTAGACATATCCTTCAAGGAACATCTTCTTAAATATGCAGAAGTATTTTCTGTTCAGCTTGGTGTATAAATAAGCAAAACATTAGTTAGCCAATTATTTTTATTCAAAGTCTTTTTATTTTGTTCATTCAAAATGCTGGATCGAAGGGTGGATGAATATTTCTAGGAATAAACGGATTGCAGTCTTACTCAGTGTGCAGCTGTTTCCCACTGTCATTGCCATAAATTCCATGAAAAACCTTAAAGCTATTTCTGCTCTTCTAGATTTCATTTTAAGCAGTCTTGTGTGTTCAATTTCAGTCAAGAACTTGAGCGACTGCAAGAGGAATACGAGCAAGCTAGGCTGGCCCTGATTGAGAAAGAAGAGGAGCTGTATCGATGTCACGAGGCGAACCGGATTGAGCTTGAAAAGAAACAGCAACATTTAGAAGATCTCCGAAGAAAGCATGAGGAGGAAAGAGCTGAGGCTTGGAAAGAAATAGAGCAGCAGAAAACAGAGCTAGAAGAACTGAGAGCTAAGTGTGAGTATCTTTCATTAGTTTAGTGTATAATAACTTTATATTAGAAGTAATTCTGACTAAAACTGTTGTTGTTTCAAAAGTAACTTTACTTAATTTATGTAGTTTCATACACTACTTCAGTGCCGTTGTTTTTAATTCAAAGATGCTCGATTGAGAAACGTGAAGAACAGCTGTGTTTAAATTAATTACATGTGTCCCTATGATTATTGTAAAGAATAGTTCCAACTGCTGATAATCATCAGTTATACATTATGGACTTGAGTAAGTGTCGATTTTTAAAGCGCCTCTTAGAGTGAACTCAACAGGGTAAGCTGAATCCTCCCGCCAAGCCAGATAAACTGGGTTTTGGAACAGTTCAGGCATAGGCGGTTGGATGACATCCAAGAGTTAAGAGCAGAGGTAGCATCAAGTATCCTCTGAACTAGAAC
>JAQFXW010004077.1:0-11360 GCA_034693945.1 Dendrobaena attemsi
GAACCCATGACCTCCGGATCTGACGCTGCTTAGCTTATCGGCCAGCCGCTCTCTCCACTAAGCCACGGACCCACCCCCTAACGTTTTCATATTCACGAATGTTATTCAGTGAAATAGTATTTGTGAAGGTCAGGAAAACGACGTGTGCACGTGTCTTAAGGCCTATAAATAACCAGGGTCTCCTAGTACTAGTAGAATTCAGTAATTGCTACCATAATACCATACACCAGAGGGATTGTGGCCCCCCCCCATACTATAGCACTTGAACTGAGTTATCCTATATGGCCAGCTGTCAGCTGAATGCAAACGAATTTCTCCATCAAAGTAAACTTAGCGTAAGGGATACCATGCACTGACCATTATCACGTCAAACATGTAGGTAGACAAAGATTGACCATCAATACCTTTGCTGCCAATTGATCAGCATCACCCATACTTTGATTGCAGGGCTGGAAGCCTGAAACATGTTAATCTGCAAACAGATTATGACTTTCTTTATTCTCTGTGACCATCTCTACAACTCTACAGTCTCAGAGTTTCCTTCCAGGCATGGAAACAACACTGCCAGCTGTTTCCCAGAAAAGCATCAGCAGGTCGAAACATGATCTAAGGTCATAAGAACCTCGTAGTTCTTTCATGCAGCTATTGTGGTCACCATGAACAGTTTGGTTTCAACAAATCGATCATTATAATTATATCACAACTCATGCATTATAACTAGAGTCTGTTACATGTAAAGAGTTGTCAAAAAGAACTGAGTGTTGCAAAAAGAACTGAGTGTTGCAGCCATCAAGACTGCATGCCTGTTTAGGCTGTTTTAGAAAACCTTTAGAAGACAAAATGCCCACATCCTACATTGCTAAGGAGGGGATTATTTGACTGTTACAAATGACACTTTCCATTAAATGTTTTTGGACTGGGTTATAAATAATTTGCCTAAGGACCTCGTAGTGTAGCCTCGAAAATATTCCTAGTGAGTAATAGTTCTCAATAGAGTTCAAGCTCATGACGATGAAATGAATAGTTCCAAAAACTAGAGAGTAACTATTCTAAACAGATATGAAGCTAACAGTTACTGCATATCTCAAAGAATGCAAAAGCATCTGAAATTAGTCTAAAAATGAGGTTTGACCTCTTTATTATTGTGAAACCATGCTTTGTATAGGGCTAGTGCCCGACATCCGAATATAGGCCTATGGATGCTAACATTGAAACGAAAAGATCTATGGTAAAACCAGCACTGATTCTTATATAATTTTGCTAACATGTTGACCCAAATGTCTACTAAAAGCAACATTAATAATTTAATAGCTTCCTTAAATTACTTCCATTTCCTTAAGAAATAATATATAACAAGAATTTTTTTATGTCTGCAAACCATAGCCACAGATTTGTCTACTGACATAATCCAGCAGGAACGAAGGTTAAATATATCATCCCAAGGTCAAATTATTAAGAAAGATAATAAATAGCCTGATATGTAGTTGCCTGTTATTTTGGCAACCTGTTTTCAAAGCATCTGTATTATTTTAAGCTGGACACTAGAGGGTTAAGCATGCATTGAGAAGCTGCACACAGCAAGTTCATATCTTATGTAATTCATAGCTATTGATTAATTGTGCCTTTAGAGAGGAAACACAAAGCTAACTCTCTCTGAACTTCATTCTGGTCACCATGTAATTGTAACTGTAACTGTAGTCAGAAATCCATATATAGTCACTGCTCGAGAATCTAATCAGAAGTGCTGTCTATGTACTGGTACAAACGATGTTAACGTTCACCAATAAGCAACCAGTACCCAGATAACTATAAAGTCTATAGGTCTGTTGTTCAAATATGCCACCCAACCAACGGATTTTCATCCAGAGTAATGGTTGACACGATCTTCAGAGTTCAGTGTCATTCATGCTGGTTCCAGCCCTTTCTCTATCCTGTCTGATCTTTCCATTAGCAGTGCAGAGTTGATGTACTTACTTTACATAATAGAAATGTTTAAATATCTTCTGTGCTAGTCCTAACCCTGGTGGAAATTTGATCTCCCAATTCTCCCATCCTGTGAGTTGACAATCTGGCAGATCAATCATTTTAACTCGGTGGGCTTTAATTGGGAAATTTGTAAAAGAAGCAACTGCTCAACAACCTATCTATCTTATGCATCAGATATTATTATTCTTATGGTAAATTGTTATATAACCTTCTGAATTTGCTGAAGTAGGTTTGAGTCGACATTGTATTGTATGAATAATGCCATTAGGAATATTAATCAGCTGTTTATTTATAATATAATATATATATAATATTTATATAGTCGTTTATTGCTCTATGCTGACATAGGGCAGTATTTTACATTGTGACTAACACAAAGCAGTAGACTAAGTTTGAAGATTAAGGTATTTGGCGGTTCCTCATTCTGATTGCTTTGGCAGCACCTCGTTGAGGTTACTCTAAGTCTAAGAGGCACTTTATAGAATGAAGCTTACAATTACAATTTCAATTACCATGTAACATTGAACGACCAGCTTCATGGATAATGGAAAAGTTAAGGCTACAGTTGGTGTCTTGTTGTTGACCTATCTGTTGCTTTTAACACAATTGGGCATCATGTAAGTTTGCTACTTTAACTGCTATAAAGCACTGGTTTGGTCCAATGTAGCTCTACCCTTAGTTGGTTGGCATTTTGCCTATGGCCCTACATTCTGATATAAATCAATTTATTTCTGTGCCCACTTCTTTGAATTGTGAAGTACCACAAGCATCTGTATTGGGTCCACTCCTTTGTAAATTATATTCAACTGGTTCTCTAGCTGATTTGACTGTCCCTAGCCCTATACAAAGTCATGGTTTCATGATACCCAAATAGTCTTTACATTGAAGATTTCATATCTATTCCTGCTCTGCAAGTAGTTAGTTTTGCTTCAGTTTTTGCCACATTCTGGTGGCTAGTTAGTAGAACTTTATGGATTTCTTCTGAATTCATCTACAACTGAATATCTTCGGAAGACAAGACAGCAACTGGGTTTGGTTGCGTTTGCTCCATCATTTGGCTTACTTCAAACCAGAGTTTGGACATAATATGGTGCTTGTCTCCAACATGTCATTTCTCAACTACATTTGGCTACTGTGCAAGTCAGCTCAATTTCACGTGCAATCGTTCATATTGTCTTCTTGAATAGTGTAAACAAGGCCCTCTAGCTGTCAGTATGTTATGTCCTGGTCACATTTATTACAATTGTCTGCGTAATGCCTATTGAACAGAATCTATTTGAAAATCTTTCTCATAGCTTGCAAAGTATTATATTCTTAACAGGCAGACCCATAGATATTGCATTCCATTAATGAACTCTTGTGACTTATGATGTGATCTGAGTAGGTTTCTTGAAGGGACGCTATATAAATTCCCAAAATGAATGAATGAATGAATGAATTTAAACACGGTTGAGTCTATGGGCTTTCTTGATGGCTGGTCCAAACTTTTGTAGAATGTGTAATACATGTATTTTGTTGGATATCTGTGTTGTACCATTTAGGATTTTTACTAACTAACAGGATAGACACTGGATGTTAAGCAATTCCTGGTTAAGCTGACTGATGGAAAATCTCGGTTGGCAGGCACTTTTAATTTTCTATGTATATAGTACCTAAAAACTGAATATCCACAACCTCTGCATGTTCTGTTGTAGCCAATTATTTAATGCGAGGGCATTTTCCTTTCTTGTGCATAAATGACTGGCTTGAGTAAACTGGAAACAATGAATTTTACGTGATTTAAATAACACATTGATTGTGAGGGATTTAATAATACGTCCAAAATAAGGTTTGTCTAGACGCGAGGAACGTAATATTACATCCCTAAGTGTTCCATATTGACAGCGGCTGTAGGCTTAACTAGGCAAACAGTGTTTCATTTGAACCTGGCTTCTCAATGGTCTTTGACAGCAGTGATGCGTGTTTGATTAACATTTGAGTCTATTCAGCACAGGCTGCGATCCATTAGACCATCCGCGAGCGACCGGTGATTCGCATTAGAGAATTTAAATTACGACACGGCTTCAGCGGCTCGGAGAACAATAGACCCGTTGGTATCGCTGTAACTCCCATCGAATGTTCCTTAAGATTTTCTCGTGGATGACCAAATACTGACCACTGGGTAGATGTGTTAAAGAAAATCTTTGGTTTATGGTGTTACAATTTCATTGTTGCTCTTTTCTCAGCAGACAGATTTGTCTATACAGTTTCTTTGGTAAGGATTATTGGATCAACGAAAGTAGCAGCTGATACTGCTGAGCGATTTTAAGATACAGAATGAAACGAGATGCGTAGTTTGTATATAGTGTATGATGGCTAAATGCTAATAAAATCCGGGTTTCATCTATGAATGTGTAATGAGCAGTGCTTACTTTACCTGCTGTGCTGGTTGAAATGTCAGAGGTGATTAACTCATTATCTTGCCTTCCCATGTAACTTTATTTGTCCGAACAACGTCTGGACAGCCCGTGCCTTCTCATCTGGAAGGATCAGTCAGGGAGTTACTGTAACGTGGTTGTTCAGATAGCAGTTTTCCTTTCAAATCTCCAGCAGACCATTGATTGAGATCTGAAGGGGTTACACAGATCTCAATTGGCATCAATGCTGATGCTTGATAGTGTAATCATCCATGACAGCTACATTGAATAACGTCAGAAAGACAATTAAAGAGAAGAATGAGGACTGTGCTTGACAGGATGAAAGTTGATGTCGGTGCAGTTGCAATTATTATAGACAATTTTCATAGAATTCACTGAAAGGAACTTGGTATTTTCGGGTATAGTTTTAAACTGGATTTCATGGTGTTTAGCTAGTAAGTTAGCTAGCTGGTTTAATTAGTTAGGTTAGTTGAGCATTTAATAAAAAAAATGCTTTCAAAAGAAGAGATTTAATTGATTTGAACAATAATGCAGTGCTTTGTGTTGTCGTAGACTTTCGTTTCTCTTCAAAGAGATAAAATCTGTTGATTAGTTCTAAGTCCTTGTAGGCATTTTCAAGGTTAGCATCATTTGCTTATGTTATTAGTCAGATTGTATCTTTCGCTTTGGTTATCTTAATTGCTCTGCTTCTCACTCTTAGTCCTTGTACACTTGGCTGCCACTCACTTCCCATGCATGCAGCAGCCTTGCAGCTGTGATTGCATTCAATATATTTGACTAATTAATTAGTGGACTGACTGAGCTCATTAGACATGTTTATGTTGACCTTTCTGCCTTCTCAGTGAGTTTTTAAAGCGCTTGATATTAAGGCACAGCTGCTACTTTAAAGCACTGCAGATTGTTTTCTCAAATATATTGTCATTTCAGTAAATTGTTCAAATGATTTCAAATGCAGTCAGCAGGTATAAGTTACTAAAACCCAAAATTACGATAACTATCGTATATTTCTGAACAGTTTGATTTGCAGCTAAGTTTCAAATTCAAGCTTATGTCAGAACTTTACATTTAGATTATTCATGTATGCAGTTTTTAATTTTTTTTACATTTTTCATAGACTAAAAGAGTTTGCAATGGAGTTTGTAGAGTTTTACTTCAGTTGGAGCATTGTGGTTGATACATTGTGTTTTTTTTATAGAAGTGCATTTGAGTTTGCTGAGTGACAATTAATTATGCTAAAGAATGAGTATTTTAAATTTTTAATTGGAATTAAGCGATTGTAAACAGAGTTTCTGTTTCGGGTAGAGTAATTAAATTAAAACCTTTATTTAGTAACTGTCAGCCACAGTTCATATTTTTAAGTAGTGCAGTGGTTCTCCTAGAGTTTGTGTTTCTAGTTTTCAGAGGTTGGCAGCTTACTCATATATCAGAGGACAATATTATGGGTTGCTTAGCTTCTGTCTTGTTGGAAAACTAAAGGGAGAATTAAGCAAGTTGGCACAGAACAGAAATTTATTCACAGAGGCAAACAATTATGAGAAGATTGAATGCTGATGATGTCAGGTGATTAGTGGGTGATGCGTTTGTCTTGTATGCTGCGTGCTATGAGGCTGCAGTGATATTTCGGTTCTAAAAATAATTCCTAATTTTCATTCTAATTCAGTTCGAAGAATCTAATTTCAGTTCTAATTCTATTCCCATTCTGAAGGTAATTTCTATTTCAGTTCTAATTCCAATTCTCAAATAATTTTAGTTTTAAGTTTTAACCCATTCGACAATTTGTTTTAACCCATTCGACAATTTGCTCCGTTATTTGGCTTACTATTTTCTATTTATGATTTTCTGCTCTTAGTCTTGGGAACAAATTAGTTCTAATTAAACTCATCAATAACAGCGCAAAGCACAATTTCAAAAATTTTTAATCAGTTTTAGCTGGACATTTTCTAAACTTCAATACATTTCACCGATCTTTATGGCTTTTGATCTCATGAGGGTTGAGTTATCCTTTTATTATGATAGAGCACGTATCGCAGAAAGGATGATAGGCCTAAATCAATCATTTTGTTCTTAATTAATTCCTGTTTCCATTCTATTTCAGTTCTCTGCAGCCTATTTCAATTCTATAGTTCTATTCTCGTTCAAAATAATTTCCAATTTTTTGTTCTCCTTCTTGTGTACGGAAACTGATAATTTTACTTCGAATTTCTATTTTATTTTAATGAAAATATCACTGAGACAACAACAACTGTAAGTGTAGTTATCTACAATTTATTTCATTGAATTTTTGGGAGATATTCGTCTTTGGAGAGATGCTATGCAGATTTCAAGTTACTATTCTAATGTCGAATGGGTTAACTCGATTTCTAAAACTCTTGGATATGCTAGGCATTGTTATCTGTAACATTGAAATATGTTAGCTGGACGCTCCAACCAGTGTTAAATGCCTGCTATAGATGCGACTTTTGAGGAGAGATTGATTACCTGAGGACAGATAGGAAAGGGCCTGGTAGTTTCATCGTCCTGTAATTGTCTGTCTTCTTTGGATAAATTTCCACTTTGTGGCAACTGATTTAATTCTCTCACTCTGTCATATTATTATATGTCTCCTGCAGTATAGTAAGTCTGCATAGGCGGAAGCTCTCTGCAGCTCTCGACATGTCGAAAGCCAGATGTTTTAGCCATCACGAACCATATTAGCATACTCAAGCCGGGCATATGACATAGTTATAAATACATTGATCAGCGATGCAGACTATGTTAGACGTGCATTGTATACATTTATAATAATGTATTGATTATTGCTGCATTTCGTCTGTATGGAATCGCTGCTTCGTATGGGACTTAGCCTTTGTCCGACAACACATGAGTCATTGATGATATAGTTAGCATTCTTTGTCATCATCGCAGTATATATCTTCCTTGTCAGGACGTTGCACCGACCTGTATAATCAAATCTTGATGAAGGCGGCTGCTGCCCAATACAGACTCCGCACACTTTGGCGTCGCTAATTGGCACGCACTGCCAAGGCTCCTGCTTCACGGCTACTGCTGGTGCTCCTGCTGCCACGGTTGATGCCACTGCTGCTGCTGCTGTTAGAGCTGCCTCCTCCTCCTCTGCTCTGCTGAATCGGCTGCCGCTAGACACGCTTGAATGTATCTGCGAAGTTGATCCTGAACTGACAAGACCGAAGCCACAGAACTACGGTAATTGCTTGTTATGTTACGTATATGTATAAGCAGTATCTTTGCTGGACGTCTGCGACTGTATTCGTCACAAGATGTCTTTAAACAGGAGCTCCCTATCTACTGTGGAGGGATAATGTGGAGGGATACTGTGGAGCTCCCTATCTACTGTGGTTTTTGTTTGGCACTAAGCAATTTAAGAGATTTACATCACCTCACATTATGACTCTAGATTAAAACGCAATTAATGCATGCACTTGGATCTAGCAACATAGCTTTGTGGAATAGAGTTTCCCGTGTTTTGCAACAGGTGCAGTTTTTGTTGATGGTAAAACTTAAAGTGAGTAAGTACAGCTGTAGTTGTTTTGGGAAGTGGCTAGAGAGGAAGTGTATGAAAACACTATGTAAAAGTGATAAAATAATGAAATCCTTTGACATTTGCCATACATTAGCCAACATTATGTTGTAGTGGTGTGTGGGTGGTAAAACTAGAGTAGCAGCGGACATACTTTTGGGCAAAATCTGTTTTAATTTATGTTTAATATGTTTGACTACAGTAATTGAATTCCTTTGTATGTGTTTTGTTTCTAAGTTTTGAATATGTTTGTGAATGTGACTCTATTCATTTAAATATTTAAGTGTCAGCTTTCCTTCTGGTGGAAGATGGTGTGGAAGAAAAATGTTTCTGCTAGTTTTGGTCTCTTATTAAATGATTTTAGGTAATCCATCCATTTTCCTACTTGATATGTTTGTTAAAATTGTTACCTTTTGATTTACTGGTATCCATACTTTGTGAAAAAGCCCACAACCCAGAGAGGACCAAGACATACATTCTAATGTACTTTGCACTGTACAAAACAGTCACAATTAGCACACTTTTTTATTAATATGTATAATTGTATATGTAAATATTATATACCCTTTACCCATGTATATATATATATATATATATAAGATATATATAATATATTGTCCCATGGTTGACCTAGAAGAAACACGAATGGTCCGGTGTTCAATATAAAGAAGATTTATTCTGTAATTTGCAAGCTATGTACAAGCGAAACAACTTACAACCTGCTTAAGCCAATGAACAGTCTACCACTGCCATCAAACAAATCAGCCAACTTAACAAACATATCTACAAGCTACATAGACTTCCAAAATCACGACTGCCATCCAAGAAGGCTACTAAGCAGAAAGCTGTCCACAAAACACAAATAGGTTCATCAAGAGACCCAAGTACAGTCTGAATACCGGTAGTTTTTGATGTCCATATTTTAAGCCACCATCAAAGCCAATATCTGTAAGTCATGGGGATTGGAGAAACGCGTTTCTACACTACATGTAGTATTATATGCCTACAGACCTGGCAAGTGTATCTGTAGGGTTGTATATATTAATATATCACACCAAGACCCCCACACCTACACAGGCATATACATAGTTATATACCATGCATCTGGTTCTCTGGTACCCATGTGGATAATTGTTATGTACATGTATGCATGACTGTATGTGTATGATGTGTGCATACATGGGTGTGCTGAAAATGTGTGCTACCACAGTTGGACCATTGCAGATTAATTGGATGGCCATGTTTAGGCTGGCCGTTTGAGAGGTTCTTTTATTAGCAGTTTCATTTGAGGCCTTCAACATAAGTAGGTTATATCTTTTCTGATACTTACACGTCTGCGTGATGTATATAGATGGATTACAGTGTATGTACTATATATTGCATTTATGTATAATTGTATATTAATGTTTGTTTATGTATATTTTAATTTATGCCTGAGCAAATATAAGTTTCTCTTGGTGTGTGCATAATGTATATGCATAGACACACATAATTATAATTCTGTGGCATATGGTTTCAGCCATGGCTGGGTCACTGAGCAGCTTAGATCTTATACTTATGGGTATGCATTAATTATGAAGAAACTTATTGTTAACCTTTTCCAGACTTTATGTTTGATCTGATTTCTTACTTTCTTTGCATACATGTAGGCCTTTTTTTAAATATATAGGAACATTTATTACAAAGGTGAAGTATAAATACACTTATAATGGAACAATGAGATTTTCTTGGATTGTGATTTTCTTGCGAGGTTTGTAATGAGATACATATTCAGTTTGATACATACAGATAATTTACCAAAGTTAATTGATTTGTAGGAAAAGACTTCAGGTAAATTAATCTTGTATTTATTATTTAAGGCTTCAGTCTCTATCAACTGAAGTCTTTCAGGTGTATATAATTATATATAATATATAATATATGATATGTGTGACACTGTGTATATATATACTATCTATAACCCGTCAAAAATGATGGGCTATTTTAATGCGAATGAAAATGTAAATTTGAAAATTAATGAAAGTATTGTGATCATTCATAAAATAAATTGACTAAGCTAAAGCGCCACGTAATACGAACCGTGATCGTTCATAAAATAGCGCCATGTAGTGAATAAAGCTTTAAACCGTAGAAATCCTCAATATAAGCGTTGTTAGTTATTTTGTTCACACTAGAGCTTCTCATATGTTTATGTAGAAATTTTAAATTGCAGAGCGTTAGCGCCAGACATACAGGGTGAGGCATAAAAAAGATCCCCCTACGTTTTTTGCCAATATTTTCATTAAAAGGAGGAATTTCTAAACAAAATTTTACAGACTGAAAGACAATTCATACTTATGTAGAATTGCCAAATTTCATCAAAATATTTCAAACAGAGCAAATGTTATTCAACATTTAGTGACATCACCCACTGTTTATTGATGGTTCAATAAATATTTAACAGTTTTTTGCTAATCTTTTAAAATCCATTAATATATTTCCACAGGCTTAAAGGTAATTCACAGTTACATCTATACCAAATTTTATCATAGTATTTCAAGTGCAACAATAGTTATAGCATTTTTAGTGAGTCCACTCGCTGTATTTCGATGATTCAAAAAAGTGTACCGCAACAAATGTTACAAGAAAAAGAAAGTGCTGTAACTTTTGTTGCGTTGGAAATATTTTGACAAAATATGGTAGTTAGATGTAAAAATGAATTGCCTTTAAACCCATAGAACTTTAATAATAGATTTTTACTTTTGGCGGAAATACTAGCAAAACACTGTTAAACGTTTCTGCATCATCAAAAATCAGTGGGTAATGTCACTAAAAGTTGAATAACTTTTTGCTCTGTATGGTGAAATTTGATAGTGGTATGTAAATATGAATTGCCTTTCAGTTTGTAAAATTTTATTTGAAAATACCCAGTTTCGATGACAATATTGGCAAGAAACGTAGGGGTCTTTTTTTTGCCTCACCCTGTACATCGCTATATAGCTACAACAAGAATTATGGTTCAGGATATATTCATTTATATAGTTTTACTTTTTTTTAAATTTCAATGTTAATTTCTATAGTGGTATAAATCGTAATTCTAAGCTTTAATTTATAAAGCGCCTCCTAGGGAAAACAAAACAGAGGTACTTTCGACCAAGTCAGCTGGAAACACTAACAACCAGCAATGTTATTATAATGTTGCTTTTATGAGCCATATTAATTAGTGCAATTAGTCTTTTTACATACAGCTATGTCTATTTCTGAAATTAATTTTGTGGTCTACATCTCTCACTTTTTTAAGGATTTACATTTTTGTTTTGTGAGAGCTTTATTAACGTCTAATGCATGTCTGCACATCTATATCGTTAGAATCAATATAAATCATTAGTGTCTGGTTATTTGTCTCTTAGAGAAATTCTCAGTTGAGCAGATACTATTTGTAG
>JAQFXW010004078.1:0-11360 GCA_034693945.1 Dendrobaena attemsi
TATTGTAAGAGTGAACTTGTGACATGTGTTTAAAATAATTAGTAAATTTTAAGGGTAGAATGTTGTTTCTAAACTTAAACACTAAGGTCAGAAGTTTAGTTATATCATAGATTTTTACATTGAGGTGGCTGTAGACATGTAGAAGAATATAATAAATTAGTATCTATAATTATAAATTATTATAGGCCTATGCGATGTTTTTCAAGGAAGACGTCTAAGCTTGACCAAGATAATATTGAGATGTCGTTTCTTCTTATACGACCTCTGTTGTCCCGTTTCTTAATTAGAGATCCATCGGAGTCTTCGTTATTCCGCTGGGAGGGGTATCATTACTCTTGGTCCCACTAATGTTGTTTATGGTAAAATTTAAAAACTGAAGCTGCAATATAGCATCAACTTTGTATACGTTTGGACATTTGAAAGACTAATATCTGAATTGCAGTCCAGCAGACTAACCATTATATACAGAGCCACGCTAAACCAATACTAATAGGCTATAATATTATGCAGTCACTGTAAACATTCCAATTTTTTAATTTTGTTTGTCCTCTGTATTTGCTAGCAGTAGGTTTACGTCAATAAGATCACTTAGATCACCAACAATCGCGTATTAAATTTGAGTTTTGTGTCCTTGTTTAGCAGGCTTTTGTATCTCTTTTGTGCCTCCTATAGTTATTGTAACTTGTGCAATGCAGCTGTTATCTGAAAACTGGAAGTTGATTGCAACCTAGAATACTTTATTACATTAGGTTTTGTTTTGATTGTGTGTTCTGTGCACGTAGACAGGATGAAAATGAACTGAGCGATCTGATTCACGATCTCGACAGCACAATGCTGCACATCAAAGCGGTCGTAATATCCGATGAGATCTACCACGATGTCCCGAATGGATTCGCCTGTCTGGCGAATGTCTCGAACACAACCGGAGGACTATCGTCGTCCACTTCCATCGGATTCCGTTGGATCTTCGTTGCTCCGATCATCTTCATCGTCGGTGTAGTTGGGAATGCGCTGATCCTGGCAGTCATGACCCAGAAGTGGATGCGCGGAACGTCGACCAGCTCCTACCTGATCGCCATGGCCGTCGCCGACCTGTGCGTCCTATTTACGGGCATGATACCCGAGTGGCTGGAGGCGAACGAGTTCGTGACGTTGAAGGAACTCCACCCGGCCGCCTGTAAGATCGAGAAGTTTCTCTTCTACACTTCGGGCGATACTGCCATCTGGATACGCGTCCTCTTCACGCTCGATCGGTTCGCTGCGGTCTGCTTCCCGCTAAGCATGACGGACTGTTGCATATACTGGAAGGCCAAGTACTATTCAATCGGTGCTCTATTCGCCGCAATATTCAAGAACTTACACGTCTTCTGGACTCGCGGGGCCGAATACACCGCCATAGGCCAGTCTTTGATTGACAGTTGCATCCATTTCTTTTTGCCGGTAGACGGTAGTAATTCCACAAGCGTCGTCGCGTCGTCTGCTAACGTCTCGGTGCTTGCTCTGCTGTCCAACTGTGGCGGAACCTCAGCGGTGAACAAACACTTCGAGACGTTCGTCCGACCTTGGATCGCCTTCAGTCTAGTCAGTGCGCTGCCGTTCTGCATCATCGTCACGTGCAACCTTCTCATCATCCTCTCGCTGTCGCGGGTGAAGCAGTCGCGTGGAGAGCGACTCCTCGCTCGGTCGAGCCACGAGAAGCACCTCGTTCAGATGACGGCCATGTGTCTCAGCGCCTCCTTCTGTTTCCTCGTCTGCGTGACGCCCAGCATCATACTGCTGATCGGAAAGCCATATTGGGCCGAGGGTAACGTCTCCTACGATGTTGCCAAGTCAATCAACAACCAGCTGTACTATGTCGTACACAGTGCCAACTTCTTTCTATACTGTATCACAGGTAAACTCAACCTCCCATGCATTACGATTCCTCTTTTACTCTAAGCGATGATAACAAATTAATAGATAAAATATTTGATAAAGTTGTATATTAATTGATCGAATTAAAAACATTATGACCAATAAATTTCTAATTAGCAAGTAATGACATAGTGAGCTGTACACTGTAAACAATGTGCGTATAATTATGATTATTTTTATTTTTACCTAGTTAAATTGGTTCGATTTTCTTCATATTTATCACTAAAATAATTAGCGAAAAATGTGAAGAAAGTTTTAAAATACTAAAATTTAAGGGTTAAAAGAATAATTGTCGATTTCTCATGAGGGACCACCAAAAGTTCCCCTCTCGACTTAACGAATGAACTAAGGAATGCAAGTATTCGTGCACTTAATATATATCTATTCATTCATTTAGTCACATGATCGTCATTTCATCCACTTATTTTTTTATCACATTTTCACTGACAGGTCCACTTTCTTTTGGACAATTCATTCTGTAATGCAGAGTCAATTGTTAGTTTTATCACTTGATCTATTTTCAATTGGCAAAGTAATCAATCACTCGTGAATGTAATTTAGGCGCCGGAGAAACCCGGAAGGGAGAGAGACAGTGAGAGAGAGAGAGGAACCCCTGCCTCTGGGTAAGAAGAGGAAGATCGTTCCGGGCTGAAGGATCAACATATAGGCAAAGCTGCGAGCCTTTACCGTGGCAGAACGCATGTATTTAAATCAATAGTTCAATCATTAATTCAGTCATTGCATCATTCTCTGTTGCAACTCAGTTCACTCAGTTAACCTAAATGCATCGTGCGTCATTTCCTGTTGCAGGGAAGAGATTCCGTGATACCCTCGTCCACATCTGTCTTCCGGGTAAGAGGACTTCTCGTTTTTCCACCTCGTCCTCTCGATCCACCTCATCCTCCTACAGTGCATCCCTGATGGCAAGGAAGTCCGTTCAGATAGTTCCCCGCATCAACAATAATTCCACCAGTCCAGAATACTTCAAAGTCTCATCTGAAGCAAATGAACAGAAGGAGGTTGTGTCTTCTCTTTGAAAGGACCGACTGGGGCCCTATGTTATAGGGACACCGTGTTCAATATGTTCAACTGAACAGGGCCTCCACACTTTAGGGGCCCCAAAAATTAATGTAGAAGAAAATGTTTAATTTTAAGTAACTTGTGAAGAAAATGCAAGATTCACTGAATATCACACGTTTCATGTATTCAATTGTTCTGATTGTGAGGAGCTGAGGCCCCACATTTTAAGTGAAGTACTTAACAGGACCACCCATGTGTAAATCTGACCCTGCGGTCCCATGTGTCGATGGCTCACCCTATACTACAATGGTTTCATCTGTGACGACGGTTTACCCTACTGCAATGGTTCACCCCGCTTATAGCTCATACTATATTAAATTGTTATTGTTGTGACTCGGTATTGCAATCTGCTTCAACAGTAGGGCCTACTGTTTCACGGTATTTTATCTAATCCGGTGACTTATATACGGTAGTTCCTTTCATGTGGGGCTAACGCTTAGCACATTATTATTACTTGTTGTGAGAATCAAAGTTCATTTCTGAATTCTGACTGCACAGTGTTCAGACAATTATTATGAAGTAACAGACGTAGGCTTAAGCCTATTTAGTCTGCATAATACAGTCTAGGCCTATTATATGCAGTAGAAGTTGATCAATTCGCTAAGGCATTAAGTAAAAATAGTAGTCATCTATTAACATTCAGACCGTCGTGTGATTATACGTATGAAGGGGTGATCACAAGTTATTTGCAA
Organism: Dendrobaena attemsi; assembly: GCA_034693945.1. Taxonomy (NCBI): domain Eukaryota; kingdom Metazoa; phylum Annelida; class Clitellata; order Crassiclitellata; family Lumbricidae; genus Dendrobaena; species Dendrobaena attemsi. The sequence continues at coordinate 3,687 of JAQFXW010004078.1, forward strand.
AATTCGAACTAGACTGCGGTAGCCATGCATTTATTCTACTTCTCGCTTCACCAATGCTTCCTAGCGAATAAAGGCTAAGTCGACCTCTAGACGAGGGTCGTGGGAGACGTGCCACCCTATCAGAGCTATATCGAATAGAAGTGTCTGGACACTCATACACTCATGATACCTTTACCGGCATGACATCAATCCTCTGGAGCAGACTCCTTATTAAGTGGACGCAGTTAGCATTTAGTCTGTTCAAACATGACACTTACAAATAATGTATTAAACGATCTTCTATAGATCTGGCTATTGATATATTATTCATTCGTGCACTGCCACAGTTATTATACGCATGCCATTCACACAATTGCAAATGGTTTTGAAGCTTGTTTTAAGAATAATTGTTAGTGTATATCTCGTTTCTGAATGTTGTGAAGACGTTGTTTCTGTTATGCAATGAATATTTCAACTTCGACAATCATATTATTTGCTCAATTCTGAGAATAGTGTACAACTGCTTGATGCATAATATTATGTCTTGATCGTCTGTAAACATGTAGCTTAATTAATCAAGTTGTCCACGAGAAGACAACGTTTGAAAATCACTGTGTTTTGAACAATTCATTAGAAAGACGCTTCTGAATTTCAAGTTTCTATACCTTTCTGACTTTCTCAGAGTCAATGTAGAACCATGCATGCCATTTTTGCAGTTGGCAGAAATTACTGGAAGTTGTCCACTAGCACTTAAGAGATTCACTTCGCCGTTCAGTAGTAGACTACGGGTAAAATACTATTATCAGGACCAGTGTGCAATCTAGTCCCCTCTTCTCTGGGGGTAATTCCAAAAGCTGGAAGGGGACGTAAAGTAGCCTGACTTTTCGAAATTTTCCTACATACACATCTCCCGAAAAAACTTATGACTCTTTTTATAGTCAACACATTTTTGGCGAAAATCTCACGCAACATGGAAGAATAATGTGACACTAGATCCTCAGATTTTTCTGGGGAAATGCTAATCCTGGGGGGAACTTCCCTCCACGCTGGTCTAGATTAATCACTAATCAGGACCTGAGAATAATCCTCTAAATTCAAACCTCTCTGCCCACTTCATCTAACAAGATCCTGCTCTTAATAGCCTAACAGACTTTATCAGTTTTCAACGCTCGAATAAATAATTAATTGACAATACAGTGGTTCAGACATCAGTATTATTAATAATTATATTACATTGAAATTTTTAGCCTTATATAATATATATAATTATATACTCGTTTATTAACAATTTGGTCGAAAGATATGAGTTATCACTTACATAGCAGGGCAGATGGGAAACTTGATAGAAGATAATATAACAGTTGAATCTCTCAATGGTAAATTTGGTTATCCATAATATGTTTGTTAATTATAATTACAATCTGATGAGTCTGATCAATGTTTAACTGTTTAAGAAGGCATTGTACTACGCCATCATCTGAAATACGTAAGGTCAAACAGCCTTCCTTTGGCGAAAGGCAAAAAACTGTTTTCACTATCAGTTTATTAAATAATTATTATGCCATAAATTATACACTATCTTCAAACGCGGGAAACCCTTATGACAGAAACTGTTATTTTTAATCGTAGATTGTATTTCCCTCTTACCTACCTAGTGCAGGATCTTGCGTTGAAGTTAACTTTCTTTTGTCGGTTTATATGCAGGCAAAGGACACATGACAGAGAGCAGACAGGAAGCAGGAAGCAGACGGGCGGCAATAATCAAACGATAACAATAACTCTGCGCTACACTGACTTAAATGACTCCGCTGATCAATATGAGGGAAGCTGGTTATAGGCTCCCTTAGCGACGATGTAAATATTTAAAATTATGATTACAAAAAAAGAGGAAGTATAAGTCCCCATTTTAGGCCGTTGGGCTCTATTCAATTTCTTTTATTATTCTTTACCTAACAAACACTTCTATAGTGCCCCTACAAGGCAGCTGCTCAGAAACGCTCCCGATCACAGCACGGCTAAAGCATCCCAACCTTGCAAGGACTGGACCAATAAATCTTAGAACTTGACGTTTACATCCAAACTAATACAGACTCGAAATGTGTACCGTTTGACGATAGGAATTTTACACAAACTATCTGCCCAGGTTCGTCACTTCTAATTATCTGCAGAGTCGAATAACCAAGATCGAATGCACAGTCGTTCGAAAGCAGACTTGGCGCGCCACAAAGAATTCCTCTGTATCTACAGGGTGAGTCATAAAAAATGACCGTCATAGCTTGTTGCTAGTAATTTGGAAAGTAAGAACTAATAAATAAAATTTGACACGCTGAAAAGCAATTCATATGGACATGTAACTTCCAATTTTCACCAAAAATTGCAAGCAACACAAAAGTTATTCATCTTTGAATGACGTCCCTCACAGTTTTTTTTAGTTTTTTGCTAATATATTCGCCAAAATTGAATGTTGTAAAATTAAATTCTACTTGCTTTACATATAACGACCAAATTCAATAAAAATATTTCAAGTGCAACAAAAGTTGCAGCACTTTTAGTGAGTCCACCTATACTGTATTCTGATGATTTAGAAAAGTGTAACGCAACAAACTTTACGAAAGAAAGTGCTCTAACTTTGTTACACTTGAAGTATTTCAATACAATTTGGTTCCTATATGTAAATGTGAACTACCTTTAAGCCTGTGGAATTTTATTTTAAAATATTTACCTCTGGCAATTATGACCAAAATAACTGCTAAACGGGTTTGAACGACATAAAACGGTGGGTGACGTCACTAAAAGTCGAATAACTCTTGGTGTGTCAAAAATAGTTTGGTGAAATTTGGAGGTTATATATAAATATGAACTGTGATTCAGCTTATTAAATTTTGTTTTTAAATTTGTACATTTGACCAAAATATTAGCAAACAACTTAGAGGGTAATTTATTTATCTATCATTTATCTTTCACCCTCTATGTGCCTTTGGACGTGGTTAATGGTTAACATGTTTCGTTGATTCTATGGTTTAAAAAGGATCGGGAGTTACCTTGAGGCTAAATCTGGGAAACAGGTCTTGAGTTAATCAATATCGCTCAAAAAAATTTCGGTTTCGTTTTTCGTCATTCTTGCATAGACCTACATGCAATGTCTGAAATAGCAGGATCTAAAACAATTTTTTTCCTCTGGGTTCTCCCGCACTGGACGAACAGTGTGTAATCTAGTCCCCCGCTTCTGGGGGGGATCACGAAAGATGGGAGGGAAAAATCCCATTATTTTACATACCCTATATAAAAAAAATTCCTGGGAGAAATGCTCATCCCAGGGGGGACCTTTTCCCCCGACGCTGATCTAGATTAATCACTGCTGGTCGAGCCTTTAAGAAAGACTCTTTCTTTATAAATACCTGGAACTTGGAAGTAATACGATCTTCATAAGACCTCGCCTTCTCCTATGAAATTCAATGTGTTGTGTTATGCTATCATCGATTCTAGTCTGACATAGGCAATTGCACATTATCTGAGGATTGAGTCCACTGTCCAACTTTCAACTTATGTTGCTCAGTTTAATATTCGGTATAATGCTTTATAGGAGCTTAGGCCTACGTGTCATAAAGTCCTCCTTTCGCCACTGTGCTTATCTAAATGACCCCTTGAATTTATTGAGTCTTCAGGGTCACAACTTTCGACCCAATAACATGTTATCCTAAGCTATTAGTGAATGTTTGTTTTTGATAGCTAAAATAAAAAAAAAACGTTTAATTGGTTGATTGACCTTGGCCTTGGCCAGCAAGGTACAGGGCCGTCGACTATTCCACAGTTATCTGCAGACCACAGGTTGGTTACCGCGGCAATCCTAAACCATAATTCTCGTAACATGCATTCGATGTATGCACTCGATATGTGCGTTCGTAACGCTGACAATTCCCTACTCTATTCGCCAGATGGAGTTTGAATGTCTACATTGCTCTATGACGGCACCTCTACTCGCTGGGGGCACTTTACATTCATCAAGGCCTCTTATACACAGTATCAAGACACCGACATCTTTTCAAATTTGCATTTTAAGTCGCAGTTTGTGGAGAGCTTAAAGACCACGTCAAAAATCTAGTAGTAGAGTAATCACGACGAGGAATGCTGACCTAGAAGAGAAGACATCAACGATGCCCTTGAAGCGTTCGATTGATCTCTCCCCAGAGAGGCATTAGACTAAGTCACGCCTGCCAAGAACTGAGAGAATGTAATCGAAAAAGCGATGGCAACAGTCACGGGTATAGTTCCGTTATCGATTTGTTTTGTCAATGGTAACGGTTGCCTTGACAACAACCAGAATTTTTGGCACGTGTGTCGAAGGCGCTAAATGGACTAATGGGGTCTGGAAAAGCGAAACAGAAATAATTGTTCGGGAAATATCTCAAGGAATTTCCAGTTTATGACCGGATTCATTCATTGATTTACACTGTAGGCAGTGTAGGCCTACTCAGTTGTCCTACTAAGTGTCTTAAAAACAGTTGTGTTGATGCATGGAAGAGAAATTTGTCAATAATGGATCCCTATGAAACTATGTTGCAGGCGGCTGAGAAACTGTAGTAATAAAGATCCCATAATATACATGTACATATTAGGGAAAAAAATATAGAAATGTAATTATTGTTTAGCGGAGCGTCGTTATGGTATGTTCGGCACCTTGTGAATGGATGGTCGCAGGTTCAAATTCACCTCGAGCCACCGCGTATAGGAATCTTGAGCAAGCAGTGATTAATCTAGACCAGGGGAAATTCCCCCAGGATCAGTATTTCCCCCCAGAAAAATCTGAGGATTTAGGGTCACATGATTATTGCGTGTTGTGTAAGAGATTTTAGCCAAAAATAGAAGTGATGACTAAAAAAAACAAGTCATCAGTTATTTTTGGGAGTTGCGTTGTAGACTTTTCCCGAAATTGGAAGTGATGACTAACTGAAACAAAAATAAAAAAGTCAGCAGTTTTTCGGGAGATGTGTATGTAGGAAAATTTCGAAAAGTGAGGCTACTTTTCGTCCCTTCCCAACTTTCGGGATTCCCCCCACCCGGGAGGGGGACTAGATTACACACTGTTGAGCAAGTCCTTCAATCACGTAAATAATACATTATTGTTCCGTGTGGAGAAGTTGTTTAATCGATGGCAAGGCACCCGCACAAAGAATATGATCTGTAAATCGCGTGTAGGGCCTATGTGTGAATGTGTAGGTGTGTATGTGTGCGCGATGGACTGTTAGAGTGCACGTGTTTGTAGGTCTACTTGTGTGTTTGTAAGTGCGCGTGATTGCGTGTGTATGAATGTATATATTCGAGTTGATGCGCGTGCGATACAATATTACTCGATCTTTCTGTCTATCGCTGATTGACATTTTGAATGTTGTGGCTCGGCATGCAATATTTATCGGATTCGCTTGGGATATGAAGCGGGAACCTGTCTCCGCAGCCTTAACTTCGATCAAAGTTCCTAGATACCAGGGTGATCACTGATCAGCTACGATTTGACTAGAAAGGTTATTTGCAAATCTTTTCTTCAGCTAATTTTATTCTAGAACAAATTTTTGCATGCCATTCCTTGTTTGGAATAACAAACTACATGCATGTACAAAGTCATTCATAGATTTATTAATTGCCGACATTCTCAGACTGGTTAGTTTCATGCCATTTTACTCTTAGACTGATTAATTGATTTCATGCCATTTTACTTTTAGACTAGTTAGTTTCATGCCATTTTATTTTCAGACTGGTTAGTTTCATGCCATTTTACTTTTAGACTAGTTAGTTTCATGCTATTTTATTTTCAGACTAGTCAGTTTCATGCCATTTTATTTTCAGACTGGTTAGTTTCATGCCATTTTACTCTTAGACTGGCTAATTTAATTCCGTTTCATAACGCTGCATAGCATCACTTGAATGACTTGATGTCATTCAAATTAATCGCCGTTGATTTTCAGCTGACATCTTACACGTACAACAAACACGTGGACGGATATATTTTACTTGGAGCCCAAGAAAATCACATTTATTGCGTTCTGATGGTAGGCCTCTTTACCTTATTATAAGAAAATAACATTGACATCTTTAAACGAGAAAGCCAATGCTGACTTTGGATTATCTCATAAGACGATCACAAATGCCTTGAATGTGGCAATGCATGATCATTGATCAGATTGATTGGTTTTGATTGTTTCATCTTTGATTGTGGCATAATAAATTCGCATTGATTGCCTTTGATTGTTGCATGGTGAGATCGCGTTGATATAGTTGACCATTGCATTTATTTCTTTTTAAAGAAACAGACTAGTAATGCAGACAGTTTGACGACAGAGAAGTCTGCTTGAAGAAGAAAATAGAAAATGCCAAGAGTTCACCCAAAGCCTGACACGGTAAGCTGATCAACGTTGCATTGACCTATAATTGACCTATAATTTACCGCCTGTGAGTAGTAGGCGACTTGAAAAGGCGGTATAGAAATGTATGAATAAATAAATAAAAAAAATAAAAAAATAATTCTTCTGGTTCACTCATTCATTTATTCGAAAATTTATATAGCGCCCCTTCAAGGAACCTACTCAGACGCGCTCCCATCCCAGCCACGGTCTGGAACTGCTACTGCCCAGCATTGCGAAGGTTCATGTATTGGTCCATTGCTTGGCTGGAATGACCTTCCCTCGCTGACTAATGCCGTCTTCTAAAACCTCTATTTTGGTGGGGTTCAACGCACTGGGAGAGCCGCTTTGGAAATCTGTAAAATCTAATACAATACAATACAATTAATCAGTTCATTCGATTATTCAGAGTAGCTGCTCGGATCGAAATTGTTCAATTGAATAGATGCATGATTTGAATTCTGACCGGACACCAGTACAAGACAATTTATTTATGCCTCCAAGATAAGAACTGAGAGGAAAATATAATGTCATCGTACACCCCGCAATGGTCTGGTCTGTTAAAATTTTGAGCCAATGACTAAAAAAAGGTCGTCAGAATGATAGGGTACAAAGGCGGAAGTTTTGGGCCTCGACCTGGGCGGCAATGCAACTCGCTACGCCTCTTGCGTTGAGAGGAGGAAAGTCTTTTAGATGCCCTTTCATAAATAGTAATTATTATTATAATTACGACTGCAATATCTCTAGTTTCCAATATTTGTTGTAGGCTAATATTCGAATTATTGAACGACAAACTACTACAATAGTCTACACACTGTGTCGTTTTTTATTCCTCAGAGAGGTGCTATGCGAATTATTGATTAGAAATATGACATAATCGCAACAATGTATAGAGAAACCTTGAGATCTGGCCGTGAGACCAGCGTCGCAGTTGCTGCACGCTGCATGGATTCTGTCGGTTGCCATGGAGCTATTTGTATTCGATACGGTTGATCGCAGACGACCACGGTAGCTGAGTACAATGCTCGCTCCTAGCCGTCCAAGAATTCGATCATGCAGATATCACCATTGCATGCTCATTCGCAATACTATTTTACCGTCCATTAATACATTCTGATTGCCTACTCACTTATGTATGTATGTAGGCCTATGTGCGTATTTCTATACCGCCTCTCACAGTCCACTACTATTCAGAGGCGGTCCCGACTACAGCACGAAGGTGCGTCGGAGTTTTACACGCCGAAGCGCTTCAGCAATTGTGAGTGAAGAACTTGCTAAAGGTCTTTACGCGGTGGGTGGG